>CABHPH010105371.1:0-40038 GCA_902168325.1 Peromyscus nudipes
CTGCACTAGAGCAGTGAGATCAGTGTGAATACACAGATCAGCTGCACCAGAGCAGTGAGATCAGTGTGAATACATGGATCAACTGCACCAGAGCAGTGAGATCAGTGTGAATATATAGATCAGCTGCACCAGGGCAGTGAGATCAGTGTGAATACACGGATCAGCTGCACCAGGGCAGTGAGATCAGTGTGAATACACGGATCAGCTGCACTAGGGCAGTGAGATCAGTGTGAATACACAGATCAGCTGCACCAGAGCAGTGAGATCAGTGTGAATACACGGATCAGCTGCACCAGAGCAGTGAGATCAGTGTGAATGCACGGATCAGCTGCACCAGAGCAGTGTCTTGATAGAACCAGACAGAGCCTCTGCCTGTGGATCAGTCACATGCTCTCACCATCGAGTCAGGTGCAGTTCATAAATGTTGGTGGGTTGGAGGTCGAGGCTGAGGGATCCTCGGATCACACTCTTAAAGGACATGAATCTTCCCGGGGAACCACAGATGTTTACAGACATCCATGAACTGCAGAGATGGCAGGACACACCAAAGATGCAACAACAGCCACACAGTGTTCACATGCACAGGATGCAGTCACTGTTCACAATGGAACAGCAAGAGTCCTCTTTTTAAGAGAGTGAGGATTTGAGCTGAGTTATTGGTCTGACTTGCATCCGAGTCACTTGTAGAACCTTCTAAATGGCCTATGCTGGACATATGTCACTCTGTGTTCTGTGAAGATATGTGTCTCTGTGGTACCCAAGTGAGAGGAAGCACTCAGGTGGCCATAGAAAGCCTCAGTCAGGCGGACCTGAAAGCCGATGCTGTAGGCTCTCATAGCTTTCCACACAGGACAGGGCTGCAGATGGGGAGGGTCTGGGTGGGAAGGAGTCACACAGTTGTTCCACTCTCAGCTGTGTGGGGAGCCGCCACACACTGCTTCCCTGCAGAGACTTCCATCCTCTCCCCAGATGTGCAGCGTGGAAGAAGTGCATGCTTCTTAGGGATCAGGATGCAGAGTTGGTTTCCTCTCCTAGAGAGGCCCCATTGTAACAATGGAATCTAAACAGAAAAAAAATGGTCCTAGAATTTGCTGGAGGGAGGTGAAGGTGTAAGGACACCATTCCTGAAGAATCATTATTAGCCTGCCAGCAGTTCCAGCTCGGGAGACAGCCAAGGCTCTATCCCTTACCTGACCTCTCTGTTCAGGGCCACAGAGAGGTCCAGCATGGGGACGGAGCTGTGACTCCCCTCACCTCTCAGATCATCACCCGGCCTCTCAGTACAGGCACGTTGTGTTATTGCTGTGAGTCCATGTCTGAATCTGTTGCACGTACCCTGCCCTTCCCTGATTGTCTTACTCTTACAGTTATTTCATCTCAACTCAGAATTCGGAAAGGACAGCTAATAACATGAGTGAGTGTAAGGAGGAAGCCTGATTTCTAAAGCTGTGGTCCTGATGGAGGCCTATCTTGCTGCTGTGCTCTAAGGGGAGCTCATCTGGAGGGGTGGTTGTTACTTGTACAACTGCCTGGTCACCTACATTGGTGCTTGCTGCTCTCAGCTGGTGGGTGGAGGCCTGCATGTTCTGAGCATCCTTCAAGGCACAGGGCAGGCCCTGATGCACAGAACCAGCCAGACCCAGTGCTGAGACAGGGAGGTGGTGAACTGGGGGTTGGGGTGAGGTTGCTTGCCTTGTAGATGACCCATAGCATCTTTGTTTTCCTCCTTATAACCCTTATCACACCCCTGACCCTGGCTGTCCTTGGACCCCACTCTCCTTCCTGACTTTCAGGGAACACATTCAAAGACATTCATTTAAGGCCATCAGACCTTTTCTGAAACATCCCCTGCTGTCTAGGATCCACACCCCATGTCTTCTGCCCTCTCGCAGAAGCTGAGGAATTGTGGCCTCCTAGGACCAGCTAGGTTCAGCCACATTGGTGCCAGGCACCAGCAGGGGATCTCAGGGTGAATGACCTCTGGCAGGCTGGCTATCTAGGAAATCTCAGGCCCACTCATCCATGACTGTCTTCTTCACCCTTCACAGGACATGAGGTCATAATGATAGGAACAATTAAAAATTAGTAAGTCCGCAGTCTGGCACTGTGGCTTGGTGATGTGTCTCCCCAATATGACTGCCTACCAGGATGAATACCAGGGGTGGTAGGAGTCTTCTGTTGATCTCAGAAAGTCTGGCAGCCATCAGCCATTAACTGGTTCACTCTTGAGTTTCAAGGATAGCATCTCCTTCGATAATGAGGAGGTGGCATTGCCCTGACGTAGAAGACAATATGGGACTTCCAGCAGCCAGAAGGGCTCTGACCACTGTGAACTATATGCATGAATAAACCTCATCTCATGTGGCCTATGATGAGGTGCTGAGAAGAACCGTGAAGGTGAAGGGTGCTCTGAGCAAGCAGGATGCCTGTGGATGCTCAACTGAAGGTCACAGGAGGGAATTTCAAACCAATGAAGAAACTCAGGGACAGGTGCTGAGGGTGTGTGCTTCTCTTTGGTATTCACTTCCAGAGGCCTGTAGAGTCCAGGAGAAAAGCAGACATAAGCTTGAGATTATCAGGCAGTTGTTTAAATACAGCCTGCTGTGAATGCAGCCTCACAGTGCACATCTGTGAGAAGCAATAGATGTCAATGTCAGTGAACAGCTCAGGCTTGTGATGAGGCCCCTGCTTTTGAGTCTTCAGAGCAGGGGGGTTGGGAGTGGAGTCTGTGCTGACCCTAATGAGGCCAGGATATTTCACGACTGGCCTAAGGAAGAATGGTGTGAACTGATTGCTTTAATCTTTGGCTAGCATCTGTGAAATGATTTCCCTACTAAACTGTTTTAAGATGTTAAGTTTGCGATTTGTGAAAGGTGAATTTGTGGCAGATGGGGTGGAGCAAACAGAGAGCAAGGCCTTTGAACCCAATCCCTACTTTTTGCTGTCTCCTGAGCCTCTGTGCTCAGGATCTGCTCTTTGTTCCCAGCAGATCCCAACCAGCCAGACACAGGTCACTCAACACAACACTGTTTTAGTTGAAGGAGATTTATAATTCCCAGCTAGAGAGTAAGGGCTAAAAACCCAGAGCTTATCTATATATAAGAGTATCTGAAGCCAGAATTTAGAAATTCAATTTATATAAAGTCTATAAATTGAACGTCTATTTTCTCTACAGATTCAAATACTGTAGGCAGATTCAAATACTACTAAACTATTAAAGCTTGGGAGACGTAGGGGCTGAGTAGATGATAAAGAGCGCTTGCTGCTCTTGCAAAAGACAGGGATTTGGTCCCCAACATCCATGTAAGGATCCCAACCACCTGCAACTCCAGCTCCAGGGGATCTGATGCCCTCCTCTGGACTCACACACAGACACATGCACATAAAATTAAAAAAAAAATTTAATTACATAGTTTTAGATGGCCAAAGAAAGAAGGTGTGGTAAAAATGAAACCATCTTTGGAAACATGTTGTGAGCAGGGTGTCAGTCCTTCTAGGAGACTGTCATAATGGGCAGATGAGGCTCTAAGGGAGTGTGTGAAATACAATCAAGTTTCTCCTAATAATTATGAAATGAAGTTCACAATCGTGCTGTCAGCTACTTTGAGGAAGTCTCCCTCCACATCAGGGCTAATGGCTGACTTTTTATTTTTTGAGAGGGGGGTCTGTCTACTTAGCCTAGGCTAACCCCTAACTTCTAATCCTCCTGCCTCAGCCTCCTTAGTTCTAGGATTATAGGCATGAGCAACCATGCTTTGTAAGATTCCTTGGCTTTCAGTATGCTAATGGGATATTTATGAGAAAAAAAAAAAAAAAAACAGGACCCAGAAGGAGCTATGGACAACATGGTTTGGCTAATTGAGAAGGATTTCAAGATTTCTGCAAAGCTGCCTGATTTATAAACTGCCTCGTGCATCTATATCCTATGAAATGTGTTCTGGGATTCTAGTGTTAAAGTAGCAGTTCCTAGATCTAAAATCAGAAATACAAATACAGCCACAGGCACAGGAGACCCCAGGGTACCTGCTGTAGTCTACAGCGCTCTAACATGTGGAGGATGTAAGCTGAACTCGTCCATGCTGTGTCAGAGCAATAGCAGCAAGACACCCAAACCTCCAGGGAGGTGCAGAGAGGAGGAATTCATTCCAGAAAGTCTAGCTCTGTTGCATCAGTTAGGACTCAATTAAGCCAATGCGTGTGAGTGTGTGTGTGTGTGCGCACTGAAGCAAGACTGTATATTATAATAATAATATACAATATATGATATTATAATAATAAGAGACACTTGAACATAAGCAAGAGATCTGTAGGTCTGTAAGTTTAAGTCCATTACCAGAAGAGAAAAATAGGATAAAGCAAGTGTGGGATCCAGGCCACACCAGGCACAGGCTGTGACTTGAGTCTCTCATCTGCCAATTAGCAGCTGGCTAGACCTAGGTCATTGCTGCTGACTCTGCTGTACCTCCATATTCTTTCAAAAACGATTTTCATGACTCACATAGCAACATTTACATGCAATGATCCACTGATAACCAAGAGCTTCTCATACAATCGAAGGGTGACAAGGATGTGAATGGATCTTACCAAACTAGATGGGAGAAAGATTGTGGAGGACACCAGTGGAAAGAGGTGTTGAGATAGGCGTGGAATGTGGACACTGGGAGATGGGTATCTGGAAATGTCCCATTACAGAAATGTGTTTGAAAAACCCTACAGATCTAGAAGCACAGGCTTTTCTTCTTTTGAAACAGGGTTTTATTATGACACACAAGTTGGCCTCCAACTTGCAATCCTCCTGCCTCTGCCTACTGAGTGCTGGGATTATAGGCATGTGCTCCTATACCAACTCTAAAGCAGAAATTTTGAACCAAACTTGACCCATAATTGTTAGCCAAGCAGTGAGCCTATTCTCAATTTTATCTTGGGTCTGTATTCATTGTTATCAATTTTTGACTTGTGTTTTTACATCTGTAACACTAGTTCTTGTATCACTTGTCCTTAACACCTTATGTAGCATTCAGAATCTGTTCCCTCACCCATGGGATTCGCCTTCAAAGTTATAAATTCAAATATCCATGACAACTCTTTGCTACAACCAGCTCAGTATACAGCATTCAAGTAAAAAGTACCTTCAACCATAGTAAGTGATGTACTGACCTTTTTTTCCTCATGAATAAATACTTACATCAGCAACTGCACTTGGTGATCTCTTCGGTTAGGTCAAGCACACAATCTGAGTGTGTCACTATGCCTTAATTTAATCCATGGTAAAGCCAGAGAACCGTGCTTCTTTACATACTGGACTTGTTGATGGAGAAATGAAAATGTCTTTGGTAGCTCTTCCCTTTGTGGATATTGTGCTTATGTTACTGGCACTCAGTGAACGGGTGCCCTGGATACTGAGTATCTTTCTGTCAAAGAACCTTGCCTGATATGTGGTTGGCTTTTGAGCACTGGGATATGGATCCATAATCTGTTATAGATTTGCTATTGAATTTAGCAAGTACAGTAAGCCACTTTATTATTCTCTGTTCTCAGGTGAGAGAGGAATTGGTACATTCTCAGTGCCTTGTGGAGGACTCTACTTCTGTGACTCTTGCCATTTGTGGCTGGCCTGAGAGTGAGGTGGGGCCAGCATGGCTCAGTAAATCCCACATCAAATGTGCCGATAATTAAATCCCTCTGCTAATTACATCATGCATTAGCAGGCTCAGCCTGATACATTACTCATGATCACTGTCTTGGACAAAACAAAATGGGTCCACCAGGGACCAGCCTCGGGGCAGACGCTGATCTAAAAGGAGGCAGTCAGATTCTGTTTATGTAACATGATCCAGCCACATTGAGAGCCAGGCTCCCTTCAGCCTCCCCAGTGAGCATCAGGTTCACAGAGATAATGATGCCCAACCTTTGCCACCTGCCAGGCCAAGTCCCCTTGCCAGACTAACAGGGTACAGCAAAGGTCAAGTGGTTAGTTATTGGCATATTCCAAAGACATTTTTGGTGATGTTGCTCTTTGTGAGAGATAGTAACACAGTTATCCACAGAGAAGGATCTGAGCTAGTCTTTAATAAGTGACAATTTGAAGAACCTTCTGAAAGAGCAATGGATAAATGATGGTGTCACTGTGATCTTACATTATAAGCATTCTGACTCCAAAATTATTACACACACACACACACACACACACACGCATACACACACCCTAAAGTTTCTGAAGTTTGTCTATGCATTTAACCCAAGAAGCTAAAACTTTTTCTTAAAACAGGCAATATATTTAATAGAAATCACAATATTCCCAGTCATTGCCTGAAATGGTGGAACTGTAAAAAGCAGAAATTCAAACAACTCAAACTGTCAAGAATACCACATATGTGCTTGCAACAAACTTTCAGATTAAAGAAAACAAGAAACTCTTACCCAACATTTATATCATAAGGCAACAAAATAAAAAAATTTTGGAAAAGTCAAGTTTATCTTGAGGTTACAAACCTTTGATTGAGGTCTTACCTAGTAAAATTATGCATATTCTTTTATTCCATTTCTTTCATTTTTCATCTTCATCATTATGTTTTTTTAACTTTATTTGTTTTGTGTACACATGGGTGATGACTGACCCATGGTGTATGTATGGTTAGAGGACAAAGGACAACTTGGGGGAGTCAGTTCTTTCCATCATGTGAGTCCTGGAAAATCTAACTCAGGTCATCAGGCTGTGCACAGTGGCCCTCGCCAGCTGAGTCTTCTCACCATTGGTCCCCATAGTCCAGCCATTACCTGTGCATCAGTCTCTACTCAGGTATCTATGAACTTACATGACCCACTCTGTTACCAACACAGAGGACATCCAACCACACTCTTTTCTGATTGGCTCATTCTTAGATTTCACTGTTCCCTGCATGTCAACTATTACTTCATTATTATAATAAACGTGTACAAATCATTCACATTCCCCATAGTCTATTGATTTCACCAGGGCTCTAAACTCACATTTAAAAACATCATTTCTGATAAAAACAAAAGCACCGAGGACTAAAATCAATGTTGAAAGTCAAAGCTGGAGACGTGGATGGAACAGCTTCATCCCTTCCTTGAACTTGTGCAAAACAGGAAAACCACCTGTCCACCTGCAGATTTGGTTACTGGGAAGTTCAGCTCAGGCTTGCTTCCTGGAGACAGAGCTGATTCGCTACTCAGGGAAGCCTGTGGGATATTGAGCATCACTTGCTTTTGAGATGAGCTTGACCTGCTCTAGAGACCATTCCTACCCTTGTCTTCCTGCATGACTGAGAGTGGGTACTCCCTCTCTGAGTAACCGATTCTTCCGTGTGTGGAGATCTCAGATAAGCTCTGTTGTTGTGATGACGACATCCCAGCATTCCTGTGACCTGAGGCACTGAGTGTTTACAGATATTTTTGTTTGTGTATTTTGAGTTATTTGTTCTTGTAAACTTCACAGTGGATGAGAAATCATGTGGGATACCTGCCATCCAAAGGGTGACTTTCAGCTCCAAACTCCACCAGAGGAAGCCCCAAACTCATGTGAAAAGGGAAACTCAGAAAGTCCTTCACTTTCCTGTTAGGGGATATTCGATCATACTGTGAACCCTGAGTTTGCATTTGCATTAATTAAATAAAATTAACCTTGGGTCAGGAGGCTGCATTAGCAACTAGTTGACAGAGAGTAATCATAGAGCATCAGAGGGCATCTGGAAGACATAGAGAGACACAGGAAGTGAGCAGGGAGTGACACAGTTTTTTTTTTGTCTTGGCTAAGCACAAACACAGGTCTTTTGGAGACACCAGCAAGGAGAGAAGGTTAGCTAGTTGTGACCCAGCCTCTTTGAGCTAACAAGTTTTCATCCCAGCCTTTGAATCTTGAGTCTTATTTATAAATAGAATGATAGAGATTTAATTAAAACTACCTTTAGCAGCAGCGACAGAGCCAGTGCCTGCAGCAACAGAATTCCCACCAGGCTTCCGCCTGAGCAGCCAGGCCACTGCTGCTGGAGAAGCAAGCAGGGAGCTGCAGAGTTGCCATTGCTGGCTGAATCAGCAGTAGATGAGGGCACCGCCACTGTGCCAAAGTTGAAACAACACTCACTTGTGTCTGCCTCTGACCAGAAATGATACAACAACTCTCCTCTGTTCAGTCCATCAGTTGAACTATCCCAATGTCCGTGGTGCCAGACGCTCTGTCTGTATGTTTTCCCAAAATGCTCGAGCACCCTTCATAGTGAGCACACAAGAACCACTGCAGATGACTGTACTATCCCAATGATCATGTCATAAATTTAAAGGAGGATGCCCTCTGACCAGCACCTGTGTGGTGTGTCAGCCATGGCATCACAGCTGTTGCTGCATGCACTTGGGTCGGCTGGGGCCACAGGAAATCCAGGATGACGTCATTGGCTTTTTTTTTTTTTTTTTTTTTTTTGCTGTTTGTACATTTAGCAAGCACTGATCCTTCCAGATGGCTTGCCAAAGGTTACGGTGGAAACGATCTGGCCTCCAATCTCCTTTTGAACTCAAAGCCCTGGCCCTGATAGCTATTCTGCTGATGTCTTTTGACCAGAAATCTCCCAGGATCTGTTATTCAGAAACACCTGCTGATTGGTCCACTCACTGCCAATTCCCAAGGGGCATCCAGCCCGATATCACTGTATGATTTCCCCTGGGCTGGGACTCCAGGGGACTCATGGACATGTAGAGTAAGAGGTTAGATAGCAGTAGTTCAACCTTGAGCTTTGAGAAAGAATCACTGTGGTCATGAACAGTCACACTGACCTTCCTCTTCTAAACTGAAGATGGAGCTAATCCAACTATGAGTTCTGATTGCACCGCTAGATGGCTTAGCCTGAAACCACACCTAATGGAGCCCCAGCTGACACCTCTGAGATCCCCATCAGGTGGAACTTGGGTGGATAGGTGTCCCTGTGAGCAATACACATCAACTAGGAGGACAGCCAAGCGACCTGTGGACAAGCCTTGAAATTCACAGACGAGAAGGTAGAGCAAAGGGAAGGTAAATAAAGAAAGAGAAAGAAACAAGGAAGGAAGGGACGGGAAGAGAGAACACCACCCCTCGGCTGGAGCCCTGTCTCACCAGTAAAGAGGCCCTGCTACTCTTGGAGAGGAGTGGGGCTCAGTTCCCAGGATTCATATCTCTACTCACGACTATTTATAACTCCAGTCCCAGAGCATCCAACACCCACTTCTGGACTCTATGGGCATCAGGCACACACAAAGTACACAGATGTACATGCAGGCCAAACACCCATACACATACAAATCAATAAATATTTAAAAGAGAGAGAGAAAACACAGGCCCGCAGGCCTCTACTTTCTTCTCAAACTTTTGACCCCCTTCACTGGCTGTGAGGGTGTGCTTAATTCCTTATGATAAATGAATGCTTACTCCTTGGCCACAGGGCTGAGGGAACACCCTGGAGACTGGAATGGCTGGCATGTTCTTTCAATGCCTCCTTTTAAAGATACTGTGCACTTAGGATTCATGCATGGGTTTGCTCACTCTTGCCACTTCTTCCTGAGTGAGACTCTGAGCTGGACACTGGATGTCAAACTCTGGAATCAGGTGCTGAGACCTCTGCTCTGGGAGATTATTATGTGCCTTGCAGAGTAGTGTGAAAACCTGGCATGTTTCAGAGGTGGAGTGAGGCATGAACTCCAATGTGAGTGTTGGGCTTGCATCTGTCTGGCCAGAGTGCTACCAGTGACCAGTTTATGCTGCTAGTGATCATTAGTGGTTTATACCTCTTCACTGTGTGTTCTAAATCTCTAAATCCTGTGTTAGCTCCCCTCTGCAGCTGAAGAAGAGGAAGGAGCCTTTCCTTGGCTTGTGAATTAAGTCTTAGTTCCTTGTAGGATTCATGGAAGATCACCAGCTCTTTCCTTAGATGGCATGGGCCCACTATTCACTTGTCTGACAACCGTCAACACCTTGACACAGCTGAGGCCTTTGCCCCCTTTGATTGCTTCCCTTTGAATACAACAGAATCATGCAGGGTTTGGTCTCAGGTGAGAACGCCCAGGTTGGTCCTTATGTCCACAAGGATGCATTAGTCATGTTTCAATTGCTTAGCATCATGACAGACTCCCTTATTGCCTTGTGCATGGTGGCTTCTCTGTCTCATGGCCTTACTGCCTGACCAGAAACCATGTCACTTCCTCTCATAGCTTTTAGCTCTTTCCCATCCATACCAGACCCTCATTTCATAAGAAAAGTATTACGCTTGTGCAACAGGACGGGCCCCTTACACACCTGAGTCTTTAAGGAAGCTTCTTTTACACACTGGCAACTTGCTCACACCCCTCCAGAGTCAGTCCCTCACCAGCTTCACCTGGAGGCCTCTCGCTGACCTTGGGCCACATGCTCACCCCAGTCTGGATGCATGGTTTCCTCAGCAGCCTCAGATTTGACCTGTTGGCAGTGGTTGAACATACAGGCCTTGCACTTCTGCATGTTTGGGATCCTTTGGATGTTTTGTTTATTGTTGAACCCTTAGCAGCCAAGGCAGAGTCAATGACTGTGTACCCTTTGCTTCCAAGGCAGAGTCAATGACTGTGTACCCTTAGCAGCCAAGGCAGAGTCAATGACCGGTACAGGAGCCTTATATGAATTCAGGCTGGAAGCGGGGATATGAAAGAGCATGGGAACTGACTGGATCCCCATCAGCCTCTACAAAGTGATTATCTGAGGTTAACAGACTCCATCCAGCACCATCCTTGACTGGTTAGACTACAGGAGTGTGTATAAGGCTGGGGACACAAGCAGTGACAAAGCTTTCTAGTGTCAGCCCCGTATCAGTTCTAACTATATATACTAAACAAACAGAACAACACTCCTGTCCATGCCAGCTGTCTCCTTGTCGTGGATAATAGCAAGGTGCTGTGTGTGAAACACCTGCCTTGCTCTCACCAGAAACATCCTACTGGCTCTACCCAGGAGGGCCTTTCTCCTCTCCTCAGGAGCTTGCCCACTTGTTATCCCTAGGAGCACCCCGATTGCTGGATGTGACACACTCTGCACCATTTATTCGCTTGAGGTGATGCTAACTCATGTCCTGTTCTAACTTTCCAAATCTCTCTGCAGTATTTCCATGCCTAGATGGAGAAGACAGGGAACCCACCCTATTACCACATCCCATGTTTAGCTCCGGGACTAGGTCAAAGGTTCTCAGTCTTCTTTGAGAGTTGACTGTGCCTGAAGTCCAGTGGCTAAACTCCTAGATGAGCTGCCTATCATCACAGGAGAAGACACCTCTGTCAGGGGAAAAGCAATCAGAGAGCCTGTGAATCAGATGTCCAGGGAGCCTCTCACTGCCCTCACCACTGGTGCCATTGCTGTGGGCTGCCATGGAGAAGCTCCTACCTCTGAATCAAGCTGTAATCTACCAGCCTCTGCAGGAAACTTGCAGCATCCAGTCCAGGGACTGCGGCTGCTACCATCTTCAGGGAGAGGCAGGCTGGTGAGAGCACATTTTTGCCCATCTGCTGTCTAGCACCAGTACTGAGTGAATTAATGGGGGAGACCGATGAGTTGTACAAATGACTGCCAGTGTTTTTAATATGACAAGAAGGCATATGGGCAAGGACACATAGAATATTCCCGTACTCATTTAGAGGGGTGGGGGGAGCCCATGATAACCTCACTCCAGAAATCACTAGCTGTGTAATGGCAAAGTGGCATTTCACATCGAGGATAAACTACTGGAGGTGTAAGTTTCAGGGTTTTGCCGTGTTTGAGAAAAGGAGTATTCCACACGTGTGGATTTTGGAACTGGATTCACACCCTTTCCCTGTAGTTTGGAATAGGATGTGGCCGCATCATGCAACCAAACCTATGGCTGTGCCCTCTCCGCCTCCGATATCTGCACACGGTGTTTTATTGGGGAATCCCACAGGTTCTCAAATGCATGTACTCCCAGATTAAATGTCAGTTCTCAGGACAAATCATCACTCACCCTCAGACTATCTTCTGCAGTAGTTACCTCCATGTTTTCCGTAAAAATAGCCTCTTCCATATGAATTGATTCTTGCCTACTATTGACTTCGTAAACTGATGGACACTCCAAGCAGCAGCTCCTCTGTGCATCCAGAGTCAGAACTCTGGAAACCTAATGCCCAAGGTGACAAGAAAGAGGTGGAGATTAGTGACCTAGCCAAACTTCTGTTTACCTCTTCTCCTAATGCGAGCATACATAGAAGCTACCATCTGCAGAGACCAAATCTGCTATTGCCTTCCTTTGGGATTTTGGAACATTCAGAACTCAGAGCAAATCAGATCTCTTGTTGGTACTTTAACTGGCTTTGGGTCTTAGCTACCACAAATGACTAAGAGAATCTCAGGGTTTGTTTGTTTGTTTGTTTGTTTGTTTGTTTGTTTGTTTGTTTTTCCCCAGAAGTAGCAAGGTGCCATGGTGAGTAGCTGCTGAATATGTCATCAGTAAATCCCGGATCGTGTCTATTGGGGGTTCACCTGATAGCCATGTTGCTTTCTCTCTCATTCCATTTTAATCTCTATATTAAAACATGCCCCGTATCTAAAATAAAGCAACAACACCATTATGTATTTCAACAATGTCTGTAGCTGGAAGTTTTCCTGTCTCTGTTTCTCTTTTAAGATATGACCTCGCTCTGAAACTCACTAGCAATAACAAGGGTTAATTTTGTGCAGAGACCTGCTGTTGGGGTAGGGCTTAGTTCAACTCATCCAACATCTATGTTTCCCCGTTAAGTCAGTGTAAACTGAAGCCCCCTGCCTTGCTGTTCTTAGGGCATATGCGCCTTTTCCTCCTGAACAACAGTTTGTTCTTGTCTCTCTGGCATCCACTTGGACTTGAGTGTGGCTATAGATATAAAAACCCCATTTTCCAAAGTGTGTGTAATAGCGCTACAGAGGCCACACTAAGTTCACAAGTAGAAGGAGGTATTTTAAGAGAATCATAGGCACTCAGCTTCTGTCACATAGTCTCCTAATGCTTCATTGACATCTATCACTTTCATTTGTTTCTACAAGGATGTATCTTTTAGGACAGGGTTTATGGAGTTGCCTCCTCAGTGAAAAGCAAGTATCTGTGGAAATCAACTTGCTCTAGGAAATGATTCCAAGGTTTGAGAAGTTGTGCAGTGTCCCAGGTAACACCTATGCCCTTGATGGTAACCATAGTTACTTAATGTATACTGTTTTTTTTCTTTCAAAGAACTTAGGAAATTGAAAGAAAAGAAATAGAAAAAATAATTATACCCAAGTAGGAGATGGAGAGTTGGCTCAGTGGTTAAGAGCACCTGCTGATTTCCCAGAGAACCCAGGTTTGGTTCCCAGTACCCACATGGAAGTTCACAACTGTCTGTAATTCCAGATCCGGGTAGAATCCAGCACCCTATTCTGGCCTCCTTAGGAACTGCATGCATATGGTATACAAACACACATACAGGCAAGACACTCATACAATAAATAAAATAATTAAATCTCTTTTATATCCCTGAGTACACACAATTGCTGTATAATTCTTTAGCCTGCATTACTGAGTTACTAAACTCTGAAGAATTTAGAAACTTGGGGAAACTTGGGACTAGAAACAATGGGATTTGGTGAAGGCTGGTCCTAAGAAAGATTATGTCCAGAAAGCCACCTCACCTCCCTCACATAGAAATGAGTCACTAGACCTGTGGGCAGAGCGCTGAGGTCCAACTGAGTCCAGTACTTCAAAGTCTTCAACCACCTTCAGCCTAACCAGTCCACTGAGAAGACAGGTGACTGGCTTCCATATATTTCAGTCCAGTGACTGAGGTGATCACAGAGCAGATGAGTTTAGGGAAATCACCTTTCTTTTTGCCTTAATGAACTCTAGTGTGTTTATTAGATGCCAATTCCACTACACTTTTTATTTCCTTGAGGCTTGTGAAGATGGAATTGCCTTCCGTAGGTACAAGGTGCTGCTGAAGCAACTCTTTTGTACTGTTTGTGAGGGGACTGCTGTGAACTCTTCATCCTTGACCTAACGAGAATAGGTGACAGTCATCCTGATTCACATTCTTTACCTTGTTCAGCCTAGGAACAACCTCAACTGTCAGTGGCTGTAGGAACAGGTGCAGAATAAAATCACTATGCCGTGGGTTAAGGATTTAGACCATATAAAACAGTGGAACTGGATGTTGTGTTCTTAAAAGCAGAATGAGGAGGAATTCTGGTTGGCAGCCAGCTCTGGAAGCAGCTGTGCTCAGCAGTGCACCATCATCCCTGCACCTCCAACCAGCTCAGGGCTTGAGAGGGAGTGGGAACCTGGGAAGAGCTGGAGGGGAGGTCTGGTCCGGCTGCTGCTGCTGGACCAGTGACCTGACAGGGTGGTCCATCTCTCCTGTATCCCCAGAGTGTGATTCACACACTTCACTCCCTTCTCTAGTCTGAAGGGTGTAAGACAGAGACACAGAGAGAACATCTTTTCACATATCTAGTGCCCAGAACACTTGGTTGACGACAGGGCCATCAGCTCCGGTACAAGGCCACTTGTTATGTTCATCACTGCTTCTTCAGCTGGAATCTCTCCCCACTGCTCTCTTACTCTATTAAATATTAAATGTTGGGGAAAAGGAACAAGGTTCTGTGCTTTGTATCCCTTGCCCTCTTTGATCACCCCAATCGTCAATGTGAAAATTGATTATATTATGGCCAGTAGTAAATCCTACACCAGTAGTTCTCACTTGAATGAGAAGAAAAGGAAGGAGGACAAAGGAAAGAGGAAATAAGAAGTTGGAAGGAGAGACAGATCATAAGTGAATGTTTTCCACACTTTTCTCTGGTGCCTTTTCTTCACATTTCATGGGAACCTCAGTGTCCACCCCCCCCCAATTCCTACAAGCTTAATGGAAACCTCGGCATCCCCTACACCCCCACAAGCTTTTTCTTCTATATTCTGGCACTCTCCATACTGTAGCGACTTCATCCATCAGGATCCAATCAATCTCTTGACCCCGTGGTTAGAGGGGGAAACTCTGATGTTTACATCTTTTAAGATTCGATATCATCTCTTGATACAAAGGGCCCTAAGTGTCATGAACTTTTTAGTCATGGAGACTGTGAGCTCTTAGACAAAGGGCACACATGCCATAGAAATAAGTGGAGAACCAAAAGCCTTGGGTTAGGCTCCACCTTCATAGTCACCCAATGCAGAGCAAGCTGATATCAGCGTTTCCATTTGTTGCATTCCAGAATAGCAATAGCTTTGTCTGCTCAGTGTCATTACAGGCCTCATGGGAATGACATCAGACCGTTCAACAGCCATGTTAGTGTTTTTAACACCATTTGTGTACCTTGAAACCATTGACGACCTGAGGGCACACATCCAGCTAGCAGCAGAGCCACAACTGTAGAAAGTCAATTTCATTCCCAAACCCTTATCATTAAACATAATACAAAGCAACCACCCATCAATGGATAGTCACAAAGGGTTGTGATGCCAAAGATGGCGTTGTGTGGCATGGCCTCCTCAGTCCTTGCTGTACAAGATGCCGTCCTGTTTCCCAAGCTGGTAAGATTGTTAGCCCTGGCCTGGATCTCATTACTGTCTGCTTTGTGGGCAGACCATGAGCTCTATTTGCGTTTGCTCTCAGTCTTTTGGTTTCTAGCTGCCCTTCTTTCAAGTCGCTGAACTCCCTCGTCTGTGGGTGGAGAGTAGAGAGTCAAAGAGATGCACGGAGACATTTTTTTCCTTAAAAAATGAAAAGAGACTATAATTTAAGATTTAAAAAAAGTCTTTGAACCCAAATTATAATGAGATATTTTTTCAATGCAATGCCCACTTCTTGATTTCGGAAAACAAAGGTTCCTATGCAACTATGAATATAGAAGTTCTAATTCTAAAGACACTCACTGTGCAAAACACTGCCCCCTGAGTGAATTTCTTAAATAGAAAAATAAAAATTATGAAATATACTTTGTGGGATTTGCAGTATCTATTTCAACTAAATAAAAATCTGGCAGGCTCACCAAAACAAAATGACAAGCAAAAAACCCTTGTGTCCATTTCTCAACTGTTTTCTCGACAGCTGAGTTCAAAAGGACCAACTACTCCTGGATAATTATATATTAAACTTATGCCCTATTAGTCATAGGAGAGTCACATAACCATTTACCATTCAAGTGCTCTCACCTCCAACATAAAATCAGCTGTGACTCAGCTAAACTAAAACCTGCGTCTTGATCCTACCCTGAAAGCCAAAGACGTGGAGATGTGGGAGAGTCGGAATTGCCTGTCATTGGGGACGGATGGCAAACCAAAATATAAATAAACTACGAAAATTCTAAAATATATGGTTAAAAGTATACGGATTGCTGTACGTACTGTTAAAAAAAAAAGAGGGAAAAGAAAACGCGCACTTTCTGGTTCCTCAGTTTCCTGCCCACGTTTAGCAGAGGGAATCAGTTGCCTGCAGAGAAAATTAGACTGTAGTTTACTGGATGTGTCTATGATTTCCTCCATGTTTGAAGGTATCATTGGCTTGCTTAGTTCCTAATTAATTTAGCATTCATTTGCTCACACATTTAGTTACAAAGATAAAACATCACTGGATGGAGACTTGCTCAGGTGCCCTACATATCTATTGCTAGCTTATAACCAAAAAAAAAAAATCTGTTTGAAGGACACAGCCATCTCTGGGTATGGACAGAGATGAACACTATTTGAACACAGAAGGAATGCATGACTTTGGCAAAATTTGTGTGATTAAGAAATGTAAATGTAGAAAATTTTAAGGAGGCATGTTCGTGGCTTCTTAGTCGATGGAAGGAAGGTTGGCAGAGAATGAGGCAACACAAATAGACCTTCCTCCTGGAAGCCTTTCTGTGTGGGTCTCCTGAGTATTGGGAACCACAGAAAGGGAGGCCTATGGCTCCCAGCACCTCCCACTGTGAACAAAGCAGGTCTAGGAGGCTTTCTCAGCAATGGGAGGTGCTGCACACAGGCAACAGGCCCAGCAGGACATTGCCATCTGGACAGGTTTAAGAGTGTGGGATGCTTTCCCTCGTGTGTTTGCTCATTAGTAAGGTCGCCATAGCTTCTACATGTGGGAGACAGAAGAGAAGTTAAAGGAAGGCTGCCAGCATTCCATCATGCTCTAGAGAGAGAGAGCTAGACTTTGGACTTCATTTGGGCGGGTGTGTGTGTGTGTGTGTGTGTGTGTGTGTGTGTGTAAAGAATGTGGGTCTGATCCTGGGTGTGAAAGCCAGCTCACAGCTGCACAGGTGGTTGCTGACTTGGTCACATCACCATGAAGAAGTGTAGTGAGCGTTTGAGGCACGTGGAAGAAAACCCAAAGCATAGGTACAGTCTGCCACTGTACACCGTCTGTGAACAGCGTCCCTTCCCAGCCCAGCCAGTAGGTGCAGATGGTGCTCAGAAGGAAGCCTAAAGGGGTCCACTGAGTTACAGAGTGAGAAGAGAGAGGCGTGTCACACTCTTAGAAATGTGTGTGCAATGGAGGGATTCAGGAATTAAGGCTAAGTGTGCATTTTCATCTCTCCCTCCCAACTTTATATCAACCCAGCACTCCACACTTGGCATTCAGTCCATGTTTCCATTCTTTCCGCATTTGTAGTTTCCTTCTGCAGGGCGGAGAAAACCAATCCCCATTCCTTTATTTCACTCTGTGTGTGTGTGTGTGTGTGTGTGTGTGTGTGTAACCACCATCCTTCCTTCCAGGCAAAGACAGTCCCCTCCTTTGAAATCTTTGTTAAGTGGCCATAGGTCCGTGGCTTCTCCTGCAGTATGCAGGCCCCTGCACCCCGAACCTAACTCCTAGGTGCATCTACTCTGTCCTTCCACAGCATCTGAGAGACCCTCTTTCCCTGGTGCTCAGCCGTGATTCCGACTCTACGTTTCACCCCAGGCCGCCCTTCAGAGTGGTCTTCCCTCACCGCTCTCAGTACCTTCTTCCAGCACCCACCTGCGGGAAGCTCTCTAGAGGAGTCTGTGCAGGGTTATTTGTATAGAGAAAGGAAGAAGGACAGGGGTGGAGACAGAAGGAGGCAAGGGGGGAGCAGAGAGGGAGGGAAGGAGAAGGGCGGGCAGAGAAGAAGGCAGAGAGAAGGGGGGGAGGCTTCCTGTATATTTTTTATAGGAGCACTTCATCAGATCGAGCTGTCTCCCATGCCATCATCACAGAGAGTGTGTGAATAAGAAGCAACTCTCACTCCAAGGGAACATCAAAAGAGATGTTTATTCCCCTGAAGTCAAATATGAATGGTCAGGGCCCAGGAGAATATATTTAGGTCTCCTCAAACACCATGTTCCAATGAGGTGGCAGTTTCATGAAGTTTTCATAGTAAAAGGACAAAGAAGGTCATAGGACAATACACTTTCCAAACACATTGCTGGGAGCACATAGCAGGTGGGCTACAGCAAGGCTGGGGGAACCCTGCTCCAGGCCTCCCATGCTGTCCAACAGCTGTCTTAGTCCCTTGAACCAGTGGAAACCAGGGTCTGTGCATACATTCCAAAGGGTTTACCTAATGCTCACAAAAGAGGTTAGGTCATGTACAGAGGAGGGCAATAAACGATTTATAAGGAAGCTAAAGATGGCCCCAGATAACTGGGCTCTGGACACACTACATTCCAGCCTCTCCATGCCACTGTGGTTCTAACCAACCAGCTTTGGCAGGCACAGCTTCTTTCCAGAGATTCACATTCACACCTGTGGCTGTTTAGCACCCAGGCACTGGATTTTCCTACAGGAGTTGGAACTCTTTCTAGCTGTGAACAGCCAGACAGGGGTGCTTTTCATTCTCTCCCACACCGTGACCGATTTCTCCTTTCCTGCTATTTGTTACAATGGTTGGTTTCTTTGTTCACATTTCCTCATATCTACCTTTTGTATAGTGGTTGATATTTTTTATTTCTTTATGTATCTTGTTAGTGGTTCATGGTGGCCTGTAGCATTGTGACGTTTTTCTGTCTGTGACTTGCAATCTGTCAGTGAACCTCTCTTCACTTACTGACCCTCAAGAGTTAATTAATTCTCATTCCCTGAGGTGACAGACAGTGAACTGGGCTGCTGGTTTGACTGGATTTGGGAATATTTAGGTCTCCCTTGTTGGGAAAGTTTCGTTAAGTTGAATTTTCAAAGACATCCTCACTGACATTATATTTTTAGAGAGGCTAAAATGTTACAGTTTTTTTATTTTATTTTGAAGTACCTGGTGCACTATTTCCAAAAGTTGCCATTTGTGGCATCCAGAACAGAGGGTGGAAGACTGTGTCCCACAAACTTCACTGGGACAACCGCGGGCTTAAACTTGAAATGAGACTCCTGACTTTTTACTACATATGGTGATGTAAATTCTTCATTGATAAAAAGTTTAGAGGATGGCGGCAAAAATAAAGTTTTAAATAAAAGTATAAGGCAAAAGGGCAATGAAATCACTAGGCATTAAATATGATAGTATGAAAAGAGTTCATAAAAATTAATTTAGAGGGAAAACGAAGAGACAGTTACAGAAATGGGAGAAGCCTTGAAAAACCAGAAGTGACAAACTAACATCCAGTCCCTGAAAAACTTACAAAGTATCAATTTTAAAAAGGCAAATAGAAGAAATGGATACAAATAACAAATAATAATTTATGAAATAAATTATTTGACTGTGTTTTAAGTGTATGAGAGGTAAGTGCTCTCTCATGGTTATGGAAATCCATAGCAAGGCCAGGAGGAACCTTTCAGGAGACATTTAAATCTGAGGAGGCAACCTCCTTGCTGCTGGAGCAGTGGGATGCACAGAACTTGGTACCTTGAGCATTGTCTAGTGAAGCTCAAGTATCTGTGCGCCGGGAGCAGCACCGCCCCACTCAGGGACGCCTCCTAGCTCTGTCTTTCCCATGTGAACCAGGGCAGTATCCAAAACGTTCTGAAGCGTGTTCCTAAAAGGTGTCTGAGCTGAGAAAATATTCATTAAAGAGTGGATGTAGAGCTGTCCCTCCTAGTGGCCACTTTACACAGCAAGGGGGAAGAACAGGTCATCTGCCACACCACAAAGGCTCCTTGGAAGTGAGCGCGGCAGGAACAAGCGAGGCCCCCAAAACCGCTGGTCTACAGTGGTCAGCCTGAACTGCGTGTCAGAACGGGAGGATCTCCCCATCCTCAGGTTTCCGTCCTGACCCACTTTGGTGGGTCACACAGCCACACATGCCTGGTTGGCTTATGTTTCTGCCTCATCGTCTTGTGCTGGCACCCTCATTTTCTTCCATGTTCCCAGAGGCCCTTTGCTGGGTTTGGAGGATTTCAGGGAAGCCCCGACTGGCTGCCCTGTTGTAAAGGGCGATCCTGCTAATTTGATGTGATCTGGAGTTATACAGGAGACAAGTACTCTTGAAGGGTTTCCTAGATTGGGTTAAGTGAAGTGGGAAGGTCTATACTGCTGTGGATGGTAGCATGCGATGGCTAAGGAAGTGAGCTGAGTACCAGCACCCATCTCTCTCTGCTTCCTGGATGCAGATGCAATGTGACTAGCTGCTTCATGCCACCCTACCCTGCTCCACCCCCCCTCCTCCCCAACCCTCTGTGCTTTCCTCACCATAATGGATTGCCTCCTGAAAATGTGTTGGGTCATAGTAATGTCACAGTAAATGTCATAGTAATGGAAAAAACAAACAAACAAACAAAAGAAAAAACCCACCAACCATTGACTGTGCTGGGCTTGCTTTGCTTCAGGTTGGTGAACCCCCCCCCCCCAGCACTTTCCTCTGATCTTGAGGAGAGCATTCTTCCTTTAGGGTGGCTTCCCTGGGACCCCAATCTTCTTTCCTGGCTTTATTGTGTTCAAAGCCCAGTCACTACTTGGTAGGCTATTCATTCTTTCCCTCTTGTGATTGTCTGTCTGTTCCCACTCGTCTGTCTTCTAGATGATGCGTGTGAGTTCCTCTCTTGCTCCCTGTCCTCAGTCCTTCCACTAGGACCTGACACTTTATGTAACTTGGTGTTACATAAAGACTGATTAAATGTCAAGACAACTGGGAAGCCCACACTCTCATCCCAGGAAAGTGATTACTGCTGGGGTTAGGAATATATACCAATTACATTTTTTGTCTTTTAAAATAAACGAGTAATTTCGAGTATATAATTCAAAAATATTAACAATATTTTAATCTTGGATGTATATCGGTTTCTATTAAATTATTTCATTTCCTTTTCTACATTTAATACATTTTATCATTTTTAGCATAGAGAGAAAAACAACCTTTAATGCACAGCATGCTAGGTTGCATATTTATAAGATATTGGATGAAATACATAGTATTTCCTTTTAACTTAGTGTTTGTTCAATGATATTTGACTACTTAGTACAATTTTCAGTGGGAAAGCTACTAATATTATCTGCAAAACAAAGTTGGAGAAATCCATGTAGGCAGAATTCTCAGATAAGGTTAGCCGTTGCTCCTCTGAGCTTACCTAATGGAACACATTATCTCTTCAACAACTGGAGATCTGCCTTACACTTTCAGAAAAAAGAGGCCACCAAAGCCAATCCATTTGTCATGGCATCAGTGACATGCTCTGAGCACAACTATGCAAAAATCTTATGGTGATATTAATTTTTTTTCAATCTTTTGGCCCCAACTGGACAAGAAATGCTTAGAGATAAGGGTGCCCAAGCTTGAAAGGATGATAAAGTTTCTGTTGCCTCCATGGTATGCTCTACCTAGCCTCATTAGTCTTTTACCACATTGGTAATTTGACTTTGAAGATGAAATCCTTCATTCCCACCCACCCCCACACACACCCCAGTATAAGCTCTGCTCAACAGCATCATTTTTGAAGCCAGATGACTGGAATCGCTGGCCTCAGGTCTCCTGAATACAGCAAGCAGGATGTTTTCCATTTTACTCTGTCCTCTGTGGGTCTTGTAGATGTGTAGCTGAAAGTTTTCCTGTGCCCACCTGGCTCCCACATCTGTGTGGTCCCACAGCAACTCGGACCCAAATGAACACACAGAGGCTTATATTAATTATGAACTCTATGGCCTATTGGCTCAGGCTTCTCACTAGCTAGATCTTACATCTTAAATTAACCCATTTCTATAAATCCATACTTTGCCACGTGGCTCGTGGCTTACTGGTATCTTTACGTCTTGCTTCTCATGGTGGCAGCTTGCAGCGTCCTCTCTGTCCTGCCTTTCTCCTTCTTCCTCTCTAGTTAGAATGTCCTGCCTTACCTTATTCTGTTTCACCATTGGCCAAACAGCTTTATTTATCAGCCAATCAGAGCATACAAAAGAGACATTCCCCCATCATAGATGACTCAAGGCAATCATGTCAGAGTTCTGTGGCAGATGAGAGGAAGTGAATGCAAACCTAGTCACAATGATAAAGGAATAAGAAAACAAAACAAAACAATAAACCTTCAGTAGCTAGAAAAAACAAAACAACAAAACACCTTATTTTGCCATCCTCAAATATTTGAGGAGAGTATGGGATTTATCAGTTTTATTCCAGAAAGTAAAATAATATCAACATTTGAAAATTAGAGAGAGGCCTCTCTTGGCACAGAAAAGAACTGTTTAATTGCCGTAAATATCCAGCGATGAACTGGACATGCAGTTCAAGCTTCCATGAGTGTGTTTCTGGGGCTGAGGACATCTTGCCATTTCTAGCTGTACTCTGTGCTACTCCTCTGCCTCCTGTAAATTTGCTCTTTGAAGTACATTTTGCCAGCCCTCTTCCCATGGCACAGCAACACTCCTTCATCTAGTTCATCTCTCAAGGCTCTGACTCCTATTTAAGATTCTTTAGTGCCCAGAGTTCAACAAGGTGTCTGTGTATGTGTGAATAATGGCATGCCTTGAATGTAGGTTGTTCACTGCCACTAGGGGAGGCTGTGTCTTTTCTGAGTCCTCTGGGCAGAGGCCACTGCCAGCCAGCTAGTGGTGCTGCCCTCTGTCCATCAAAAATCCCTTTGGAAGACTTCCCACTGCCATGGGCAATTTTGTTTTTAATGTTATTCCCTCACAAAATAGAACATGATAAATTGGTTCTGTCTAGTGTGTTTTTCTCAAATATCACCACTTCCTGGTTCATTATCATGATTATATGACAGACGTGAAGAGAATAGGAAGAGCTGAGTTAATGAAGTGTGCACAAGCCACAGGGACTGCTGGAAGAGAGAGGAGAGCCTTTGACAGCCTTGCAGGGAATACCAACACTCCAGGTGCCTCTGAGCAGAGACTGAAACTCCTGGTGGACCTCACACCTACCCATACCCACACGAAGCCACACAGATTCAGGCATTAAAAAAAATGAGTCGGGTTAGTGCAAAGTGTAATGAAATAAAAGATAAAGGTATTTAATTTTCTCTTCATGATCCCCCAATTGCTTTTTATGTGTCCCCTGTAACCCTTCCTAATAAGGATAGTGTTTGTTGTGAAAAATCCAATTAATAGTTTCATAAAATAATTATAAGTGTTTTTCAATGAACTTACTAAGTATGAAGTGAATTTTATTTCAGGGCACAATTGTGAAATTCAGTATAGTGAACGCATCTCTTAATCATAGAATTTGCTCACTTAAACCCAAAATTTTATGTGGGGTATGTGATGAAATAAAGTATATGGCCATTCTAACTTCATGCTTATAACTCACTAAAGGCTGTGCAAAAGTAAACACACCAAGATTTGACCACAACAGCATTGAGTTGAAGGGGCTATCTGACAATATCAGTGACGGGGAGTTTTCTGTGTGCCCTCTGCATAGCTAACAGAAATGACATCACTGGCCTGGGAAGTGCTGGCACACGCCTTTAATCCCAGTCCTTGGAAGGCAGAAGCAGGCAAATCTCTGTGAGTTCAAGGACAGCCTGGTCTACAGAGCAAATTCTAGCACAGCCAGAGCTACACAGAGAAATTCTGTCTGGAAAAAACAAAACAAAACAAACAAACAAAAAGACATTAACTGGGCAAGGGCAGGTTACTTGGGATTAGGACTGACTTCTCTTGAACTCTCCCCTTTCAGTTTCCTGACTGTGGAGAAAGAATGTTGTCTGTGGTGTTTTCCGAACCTTGACCCAGAGTCTCAAGGGATCACTGGATTTCTACAGCTGTGATGAACCAGCCGGGATGCCAGCTTCCCACACTGTTTTCTCTCTTGTGGGATACCCGGGGCTCTCCACTCTCCAGCAGATGCCCTCACCTGTCTCCCACGTCCCTCCAGAGCTACAACAGTGCAGACAAGCATGGTCCACCTGCCCTGGCCATGTGACCCCAGATGCCAGGGCCTTTGACGGCTTGTAGTTACCGCTCAGATTCCCTCTCAACGCCCCCTCCCTGCCCCAGTGAATGAGGAAGCTTTTACTGGTCGGATCATCTGTACAGACTAACAATCCATTGTTACCACCCATTCAGATGACTACACTTCTGAGAAAAACTTACATTTATGGAGAAGTTCAGACATATGTGAGGTGCAATCCAGCTTCAGTGTTTGCCAATCCCTTTCAACTTTTCTCCTTTTACCTCCCTGTTTGCTGGTTGTCTGTTGTCAATGGAATGTTTCACAATAATCTTCAGACGCAGGAGTGAACGTGCCAAACCAATCCATTTTCCTACTGACAATCTTCCTGGCGTCCTGTTGTGCCGTCTGTATGTCCACCCACTGTCTAAATTTTATCAAAATGTATTTTAGTAGGTTTTTTTTTTCCAGTGAAGGTATAAACAGTTCCTTGAGCTGCTCGATTTGGGACTGAAAGCTCCCTCAACCTGTAGCAAGGTCCTCAATGAACTCACACACAGTCTACAACATGCTTCCTTCTTGAAGAAATTTTAAAAAATTTTGGAAGTCTAAATGCGGCTTATTATATACTATTTAACTTGTTCATTTACTCCATATTAATGAGGCAATAATGGTGCTTCATTAAATGCAGTATGTATAAACATGTATGAGTACATAATATATATATGCATAGAGACATATGTACACAAATACATACAGAAACATACATATACCCATAAATAAAAGTAAAAAAATTCTTTTTAAAAAAAAACTAAATAAATGAACTGTGGGGGGAGGGGAATAGCATGAGCCACCCAAAAATTTATGTGAGAATTGTCGATCAGAAGAGACTTGAGAAGGGGACATGAGATGGCTCTCTTCCTCCTGTTTGTATAAAAATGCCAACAAAGATAAGGCATGTCCCATCTCCTTCTGCCAGTGAGAAATAAGGCTGATCTTCAAGGAAACTTTCAGCTCTTTCTTGCCCTAGATTCAACCCAGGGAAATTTAAAGTATACAAATATATTTTATATATATATATATATATATATATATATATATATATATAAAATATAAATATATAAATATTTATAAAATATAAAATGGCCTTGCCGGCCTGTTACTGGCTTTCACCCTTGGAGAGTGAAACACTATTCCTTTGTGTGTTTCTCAAATCTTTTCTTCCTATCTGAGAAGCCTTGTAAGCTGGAGCCCAAAGCCTTCTCATTTAAAACGATCATTCCCCAGGCCTTGAGGAGTAAGCCAGGAAGCAGCACCCCTCCACAGCCTCTGCATCAGTTCCTGCCTCCATGTTCCTGCCCTGCTTGAGTTCCTGTCCTGACTTCCCTCCTTGATGGACTGTGATTGGGACACATAAGCTAAATAAACTCTCTACTCCTCAAGTTGCAACAAAATAAGATGGGGGTGCATTCTGTTAAAATAGAAGTATCTCCCACTGCTGTGCTTAGACCACAGCAAACTCTCTGTGCACATTGTCCTTAACTGTCATGGAAAAAAATTCAACCTTCCGACATTTCCACCAATCAGGGTGTGTCACTAAAGGGAGAAGAATGGAAGCCAAGGGCACAGGTGCCACATGCTGAGAAATCCATCTCACTGTAATGTGATCTCTCTGGGTGTTTTTCTTGGCTGTCATATCTTACCCTTCAGGAGATGACACCAGATCACTGAGATCATTTTCATGTGTGGATTTCCCTCTTCCCGGACTTCCTCTAACCTACTAAATGTGTTTCTGCAAATAACGAATGGCAGCGTGGACATGTGCAGAATAGTCTTTTTCTAGAAAATTCTACATGGATGGTGCCAATGCTGCAAATTCCTAAGATAGTGTGGTCTCTGATATCAAAATATCACTCAGGGCCGGCGAGATGGTTCAGGAGGTAAAGCCCACCCCCCCCCACCCCAGTGTGCAAGCTTGGTGACTTGAGTTTGAGCCTGAGAATTAATTCATGTAAATACAGAGAGAGCTGATTCCACCATGGTGTATACGGTGACTTGAAAGGAAATGGTCCCCAAAGAGAGTAGTAGCACTATTAGGAGGTGTGGCCTTGTTGGAGGAAGTGCATCACTGTGGGGTGGGCTTTGAAGTCTCATTTGCTCAAGTTCCCCTCAGTGTGACTTTCTGTTGACTTCCTGTTGCCTGTCAGCTTCTTTAGCACCAACTCTGCCTGCATGTCCACACCACCATGCTCCCTGCCACGATGACAATGGACGGAACCTCTGAAACTACAAGCGCACCCCCTCCATTAGATGTTTTCCTTATGAGAGTTGCCATCTTGGTCATGATGTGTCTTCCCGGCAATAGCAACCCTGACTAAGACAGTGTGCACACCACATCTTACGTACCCAATGATAAATACAGACTTTGAGAAAACGAGGATGTGTTCACCTCCAGAGGTATCTACGTATAAAACCATTGTGGCTATGTGTCCTCTCGTAGCCGGTGTAACAAAGTCTCCCCCAGGATTTTGCTCTCTTACAAATGTCCTAAGGCCTACGGGGAACTCCAGGAACTCAAGAGATATGTCTGAAACCAAGCAGGCAGAAAACTGAATTCTCTAGGTCAGTGTGGAAAGTCATTTGTGCGACATAAATGACAGAGATGCCATGGGGTGGAGGAGAAGTTGTGTCCCTCCCCTTTCCATAAAAGGCCTGTCCTCTGTCCTTCCTGCCTTGGTGTATTCCTCCTGGTCAGAGGCAGGACAGAATCTGCACAAGAGAAGATGCAGTATCCCCACTAATGTTAGCAAGTGACCTCCTCAGCCAGAGCAGCTCAGAGTCAAGCAGAGGAGCTACCTCCTTAAGCAGCAGCCACTCACCATCCTTGCAAAGACGAGAAACCGGATTGGAAAACCCAGTCTGGGGGGTCACATAGGCAATGGAGGAGGAGCACAGTAGAGGAGGAGCACTTCACATGTCATGATCTTCACCCAGGTTGTGAAGATCTGCAGTGTTCACACAATAAGCTTCTATACTAGAAATGGTTGGAGGGGGTATAAAAATCATTGACTAGAAGCAGTGTGTCCTAGGTTTCTATTGCTGTGAAGAGACATCATGACCACAGCAACTCTTATAAAGGAAAACATTTAACTGCAGGTAGCTTACAGCTTCAGAAGTTTAGTTCACTATCCTCATGGTGGACAAGGCAGTATGCAGGCAGACATAGTGCTAGAGAAGGAGCTGAGAGATACACATCTTGATCGGCAGGACGTGAACTGTGACACAGGACATAGCCTGAGCATAGGAAACCTCCAAGCCCACACCCACAGTGACACACTTCTTCCAACAAGGCCATACCTCCTAATAGTGCCACTCCCTCTGAGGGCCATTTTCTTTCAAATCACTACATAGTAGAAGGTGAACATTATTCTACAACATTGGCATTGGCTCTAATTGTTAGGCTCAGATGCACAAGAACTTAGCATTCGTTTCCAGAGGACAGACCCCAGGTCCGCAGAATCTGTTTCACATCTAATTAGCCATGGCCCTTCACTCCCAAGCTCTACTGGATCCCAGTAGAGCATCTTGTTGAGTTGAGGGTTGGGCTGTGCAGAGCTAGATACAAGGACTCACCCTGCATCCCAAGCCCCGTGATTTAAGCTCCTTGTCACATGAGCAGATTTCCTCCATCAGTAAAATATCTTCAGTGACTCCCTGGTGCTCAACTTCAGGGTAAATAACAAGCAGGTAAGTCACTGAAAACAGCTGTCAGTAGCCCCAAGTAAGTTACAGTAAGCCCTCCCTTCTGTGGTGACTCATTGTAGACAGAAGTTGCTCTGGTCCTGCCTGGCCCTGAGGTCCAGACGAATCTCTCCCACCTACGGTCCCATAGTCACTTATAAAATGATTACTCAGAGGCTTATATTAATTACAAACTGTATGGCCTATGGCTCAGGCTTCTTGCTAGCTAGTTCTTTCATCTTAAATTAACCCATTACTATTAATCTATATGTTGCCATGTGGCCACGGTGTTACCTGTCTGCTGGCATCTTGTTGCTCCTTTGGTGGCAGCTGGTGTCTCTCCCGACTCTGCCCTTCTTCTCTCTGTACCTCTGCTTGGATTTCCTGATTTCCTACCATAGGCCAAAACAGCTTTATTTATGGGAGCCACACATATCCACAGCATACAGAAAGACATCCACCAGCACTCAGAGTTGCTGTTATTCCTATTTCATTTTCCCCTCATTTTATCTATAATACTTCCCAGTAACCACATACTTGGGGATTTGTCCCAGAAAACCCAGAAGGTATGTTCACACAAGTACCCATACACACATGCTCATGGGGCACTTCTGCCTAACAGCTAACATAAGGAAATGACTGAGGTTATTTTCAAACAGCTGTGGAATGGCTATACCCTGGAAGACAGTTCAGCAATGAAAAAGGATTCCTTCATCCTCTGGGGATTTGCTCTGAGCCAATGAAGTCACTCACAGAAGGTTTTGGTCAACAGCTGAAATGTTTACATGGAATTCTGACTGGCAAGACTCCAGAAGGGAAGTGGTTATTACTAACACTACAGGAAGTAGAGGAGTAGACAGGAAGGTAGTAGGTGTGGCTCTGGAAGGATAGTGGGGGGCCCTGAGTATCTAACACTGAATGATACTTCTTAAGATGTTTCCACTAGAGAAAAGTGGGTGAAAGGTAAAGGAAACCTTATGTGGCTTTTTTTACTGCCATGTGTGGATTTGCAAAATGTCTTGAAGTTAAAACTTAATTTAAAATGTTTTACTATAAAAATGGACTAAAAAGAAGTAAATTAGCTCCAAATGAAATTGTACATGTTTCCCAACATTTTAAAACATTTCAAGAAAAAAAAAAGCATACCTGTATCAATTATGAACTTGGGTGAATTAACTAGTATTTTCCCGTTAGAAATCTTTAGGTCTTTCCAAACTGTTTCACTAACAAGAAAGTGAATAGGCATTTAGAGCAAGTTGCCCGTCATGGTCTTAGTGGTCAGACAGGCTAGATCCAACTCCTAACCAGGGCGACTGCTGCTATTCTACTTCATTCAATCTGGTTAAAGTTGACAATGAGCTGTTCTTAAACCACATTTAGAATTTGTTTTCTTTTAATTCGCTAATTACCTGGATGGGTCTGTGTCTGAACTCTATCCTGGTGTGTGCTGGTGGAGACTGAAGTTCCACAGCCCGCCCGGTTGTGGGTGTAATGAGGACACAGAGACACAGGGCATTAGAAGGCATGCAGCTTTATCACTGGGGTAAGCCCCTTGAAGCTTCATGCCGCCAGTTGTAAAAGGAGTGATTAGTCAAAATCCATCTTTGCAACATTGTATCCTTTATCACATTGTCAACACACGTGTCATCTCCATGGAGGAACCCAAGAGGAAAGGAGGAAGAGGGAGGGACAGGGAGATGACAGCTATGAGAAGGGGGACATCTGAGACCCCTCCCCAAAGGGGAAGTGAGTCCTGACTGTTTATGACTAACGCCATGGAAACTTACTCGTTCAGCCCAGGCTTTGAGCTAATGTCTATGCCTGTGACACACACGTGGTCACCCTCTCAGGCTTCTGCATGGCCCAGATGTGTCTCTTTCATACTGCCTGCTGTCTCCTGTCACACCGTTCTCCTCTCCTACATTTCTGGAGTATTCCCTCCATCTTAGCTGTGCACAGTCTGCCTCCTCTGCATGACATATCTGTCCTCCCTCCCTGTCCAGCTGTCCAGCTGCTCCACCTCCTCCTCATCTCCCAAGCAGCTTACATTGTCCCATTCTTCCCTCTCCCACCTGTGACCCCCACATATGACAGCTTGCTCTATGATGACACCACCTCTGCGTGCTCTTGGTTCTTTGGTGTGTGTGTGTGTGTGTGTGTGTGTGTGTGTGTGTGTGTGTGTGTGTGTGGTGTTTTCTGGTGAGGAACGCTGCATAATTCTATGATTTCTTCACAAAAAAGTAGCTTTTTTTTTTTATTCCAATGCCTGCAACAATCGACTGGATGATCAGGTGGAGGGAACAGAATTTCCTTACATGATCAGAATAGAAGGCAGGCTTTTGTGTCTCAACAGCCATATTCTAATCTAACCTCCTCCTGCACGCACTCACTAACCTAAAGCCAGCCTTATTCCAGCTCCTGACACTTACAGGACCACACCTCTGTACACTCTGCCAGAAGCTGAAGGCACAAGGAAAGCCCTAGAAGAACAGCGCTGACCCAGTTATGGCGTGTAAATCACGAATATCGACTGGTAGCCTGTGTCCCCGGCTTGACTTCTTCACCATCAGGATGACCAGCTGCACAAGCCAATTAGCCCCAAGTCCAGCTTGTCTTTAAAGCTAGCTCTCCCCCTTTAAAACTATCAATTCAGAGCTTTAAAATTGATCTAGACTGAAAGGAAATGCACTACAGAATGTTTTTAATTTCAGTGAGGGTTACATGCATTTGACAGGAGAGGGTAAGGCAGACACAAGAGGGATAGCTGTGTTTTGTGATTAATGCCATTTTTCCTGGTGGGTTTTCTGTTTTTTGTTTTTTGCTATTGACACACAAATCAGGAGGGATTTGTGTGCAGAGGATGATGAATAGAAAGGTCAGATATTCTCTGCATCTCCATTACACTCTCAGGCATTTTCACAAATACACTGAGGTGGGGGGCATACTTGAAAGAGGCCTGTGAGTCAACCAGTTATGTATTTCCCAGTGGGTGATTCCATTGCTCGCTGTGTGTTTCAGAAGGCCTTAAAAATATATTAGAACCAGGTGGAGCTGTGAGACATGTCCACCCTCAGCTTCATCCTTGTAAACTTATTCAAAATGATGCTTCAGGTAAAGACAAACACTGGATTACCACATAAAACTCTTTTCTAAAGAGCCGAACAGAAAAGTTCAGATGTATAAACCAAAGTGCACGTTTCACTAATGCACAGTGTGCAACTCGCCTCACGTCTGGTAGTGGACCAGGCCCCCACCTACCTCCTGAAAGTTATTTAAAAAATAAATTGGAAACAAAACAAAACCTTTAAATATGGCAAATGTTATCCATTAATCAAAGTTGCAATTATATAGTTCAAATTATATAGAAACTTTGTGAGATATCCTTCCGAGGAAAAATTTGAGGTTAAAAATGAAGGCATAGGAGGCTGGCTCATCAGGCAGGAGCATTTACAGCTCTTGCAGAGTACTAGAGTTGGATTCCCAGCCCCCTGTTGGGGAACTCAAAAATGCCTGTGACTCCAGCTCCAGGGGGTCCAATACCCCAGACCTCAGCAGACATCTGCACTTATGTACTCACGTACACACACACACACACACACACACACACACACACACACACACACACACTTAAAAGATGATTAAAAGAAATCTTTAAACATAAAAGAATAGAAAAAAACCTTATTGAACAAACAATGAGGTCGGCTATGCTTATGAAGGAGTCACATAAATACAGAAGAATGCAACTTTTTTCTATAATATTTAGCTTTATGTGTTTACATCTTCACTTGAAGATGTAAAATAGACGTTTTATAAACTCAGTTTTCCTAATATGGGAAGTAACAGCAGATTTTAAGAATTTTATTTTAAATGTATTTTAACCATATTAGTTATTTGCAATTTATCTTATAGCTGTCTGCTACAAAAGAGACAGGGTAATAAAAGGTAACATAAAATTTAAAAAACTGTTTTCATTATTTTCAAATATTGAGATCCCTCAAGATCAGAGCCAAACAGTCCTTAGAATGTGAGCACATTCGTTCCATTCCTAGTTTGCATTGATCAGACAAGAGAAAGTTTGGTACATGATCTACCCAGCAGTCCTGCATCTGGCTCTGGGAAGCTAATGAGATGCATGTGCCGACCAGAGAAGTGAGGTGACACCTCACAGTCCTGTGCTGTGCAGTCCTCTTGTCCACTGTAAAGATTTGCCACTTGAATTGGTTTAATGAAACACTGATTGGCCAATAGCCAAGCAGGAAGTATAGGTGGGGCGACTAAACTAAGAATGATGGGAAGGAGAAGGGCAGTATGAGAGGGTTGCCAGACAGATGTAAAGGGAGCAGGAGATGAACATGCCATGCTAGTAAAGGTACCATCATGTGGCAGAGTGTAAATAAGGAATATGGGTTAGCTTAAAATTTCAGAGTTGGCAAGTAACAAGCCTGAGCTATTGGTCAAGCACTTATAATTTGCATTAAGCCTCAATTAGGAGTCAATTATTTGGGAAGCAATTACTGGGTATTTGGGAACAGGGAGGCAGGAGAAAAACCTCCATCTACAATCCTGCATCAACACTGTGCCCTGGGTGGGCTTGGGAACACCTCCACCATGCTGTGAAACATGGGTGGAACTGAGCCCAGGTCTGCAATGGCCATTCACCCACTGAACTTTTTCCAGTATTCCTCAAACCAATTGTTCTGTTGATTGTCATGGGCGCAAATTCCACAAAGGCAAACACAATTTAAATCCTTTGAGAATTTATGGTGTGGTAAAAATACAGTTATGTACTTGAACAAGGATGTGCCTACAGTCACTGTTATAGAGGGGCAGATAGCTGGTAAGGCAGTGTCCCATGGGTAGCTTGGAGGATCCTCTCCTTGAACTAAGACTTAGAAACAATGTTAGTTCTGTGTGCCACCGATGGTTCATTACCCCTGTTCAGTTAAGGATAGCTTTCTTAACCTTTGGAAAGCATCCTAAGAAAACAAAGATTGTGTTCATGCAGGGTAGCTTTCTTAAGTCAACATGATCTTCCTGGTCCAGATAATGTCTTCTCTTCCTGCCACGTTGGTATCTCTCAGCTACTCAGATGAGCTCTGTATGTTATCCTTTGACTACAGTCTCCAATAAAGCCCTGTCCTACTCACTCAAATGTTGCTTCTCCACAGATCCAGTGATAAGCTATGACCAGGCTCTCAATCATCCCTAGTAGAAGGGCTTCATAGACACTTGACTTCATATTGCCTCAACTGGAGTCATGGGTAGCCACACCACTCACCAAACAGTTGACACCAACAACATGGATGCCCTCTCCCTACAGCAAGCACAGCTCTAAAGTGGAACCAAATAGCATTAGACCTCAAACAAGTAAAATAAAACACTTTATACCTCAATATACATGTTAAAATGGAGACCAAGCCCAAAGGCAGATAGAAACAGGCATTATAAGTGGCTCAGCTTTGTCTCATTTGTAAAAATGAACTCAGACTGAGGTAGTTCTTATAAACACTAAAAATTAGGACTTGCATCCAACCAATCGGACTGAACCAAATTTATAATTACATACTAAGAACTTTCTAGAGACATAATAAGTAAAATCACTGCATGGACCAAATGTTCCCTGTCTGTTCATCAAATATGGTTCCCTTATACCTGCCCCTGACACACACACTCACTCACACACACATAGACAGACAGACACACATAGATGTATACAGAGACAGACATATACATACATACATACATACAGACACACACACACACACACACACACACACACACACACACAGTTCCAGAAGTGTTCTAGTTTATATTTGTTCAATCTATGGATGCTTTGCTCAAATAAGCACATCCAAACTATATCATTGCCCAGTCTTCCCTTAAATGCTGACATATCATGTGTCTTATACACAGAAGCCCTTCCCCTTGACCCTAAGCATTTAGAATAAGATGGTTCTTTGCAACCAGATGCTGAACTCTTATGTGGAGCTGATAAAGCCAGGAAGCTGCTAATGGCAGAACTCTAAAAGACAGTTAGAGACCCTTCCTGAAGTTATGATATGTCTTTGGGACCAAACAGTCTTACTGTTAGGCAGGCAGTAGGAAAATTAAAATAGGCAGTGACTGACAGGGGTCTTTAGAATGTGATTTTCTCATAGGTTCCAGCAATTTCCTCATTGCTCAATTTAGGGACATTTCTTGATAATCAAGACATTAATATAACATGTTAATGTCCCTAATGCTATAAAATGTTTATTTGAAATGTGGAGGGTGTATAAAAATCATAGATGATTGACAGAATTTTTCTTCCTCATTGTTGAGAGCATGGCTCCCTATGAAGAATGTTTCTTCTATGTCTCTAGGTAGACTTCCCTCAGTGCCCCCTTGTAAGTCCATGCTTGTCCAGGGTTTTGTTACTTGTAATGGCTATTCTTGGAATTAACCAAAATCCAAGAAGCTGGGTATACCTGTGAGGGAATTTTCTTGACTGGATCTTTTGAGGTGGAAAGATCTATCTTAAATCTGGGCCACACCTTCTGGCGGCAGCCTATGTAAAGGATATGGAAGGCAGAAGCATTTGCTTTTTGTCTGTTTGTCTTTCTCCGGCTTCACTGGCATTAGAACCTACTTCTTTGGAATTCTGGCACACACTGCAGGTCAGCTGAGACATCCAGCCTTGTGGACTGAACAACTATTGGATTCTTGGATTTTCCATGGGGAGACAGCCATTGTTGGTCTACCTGGACCACAGCGTGTAAGCCACTCTTATAAATCTACACACACACACACACACACACACACACACACACACACACACTCATTCATTCATTCATCAGTCCTGCCTGCCATGCTATTTCCTCCCTTCAGCACATGACCATAGCCAACATGAGGCAGAGTTGTAATGGTGACCTACAGATTTTGGCAGCAAGACCTGGCACTGATAAAAGCAGAATACTGCAGCTATGTCTATGGAAGTGGGAACACAACTGATAATTTTCCCTCCTGGAAATACAAGGACACAAGATTCTACTCACTACTTCCTTCTACTCCAGCTACAGGAATCTTGCTGTGGTGGTCTTGTGTGTGTATGAGGTGTAGATGGGAATCTCTAGTGTTGTATCTACCCATAGTCACCCAGTGGGTATTCAGGTAGTACAGCTCTTCTATGAGTTGCTCATATTGAAGAGAGACTTCCCATGATGCACTGCACAAGAATCACCCACATTTCCTTATGACTGCAGTAAACTCACTTATTTATCAAGCTGCACTTGACAGAATCCTTTGGAGTCTACTGGCGCCCTCTCTGTCTAGAATGTAATAGATATTTCCTTGAGTCTCCTCAGGGAAAGCCATGCAGCAATCCCTTATCATACCTTTTTGTTAAGGTTTAAGATTTTAAGTTTTCCTGTCCCATTATCCCAGGTCCCCAGAGCCACTGCTGTCCTTCATGACACAGGTCTTCCCTATATCCTGGCGAGATTCCACCCAGAATTCTCACCCCATTGCATTGGTCTTCTTTCCCTGTCTTTCAGGGTAGGACAGACACTTTAGTAGAGTGTCTGGTCCTACCAGAAAGACACAGTCCTATGGTGATATTTTTCTTTTGTACCAAAATGTTAATTGTATGTTAATAAATAAAGTTGCCTGGGGGTCAGAGCTATTAGCAAGCCATAGGAAAGCAGGGCAGTGGTGGTGTACGCTTGTGATCACAGCACTTGGTAGACAAAGCTAGGTAAGTCTCTGTATGTTCAGGAATACAGCCAGCATTGGATACACATGCCTTTAATCTCAATACTAACCACAGAACACCTGGAGGTCTATACAGACAGACCATGATGAGGCAGTCCTGTGGTTGGGTTTACAACCAATGAGAAGGCAGAACAGAGACTATATAAAGACTTTAAACAGGAAGTAGCATCTCCTTCGGAGAGGTAGGACCACTGCAGGAGGAAGGGTAAGGTTTTAGCTCTTAGCTCTGACCTCTTGGCTTTCTTCTTTGCATTGGTTCTGTGTTTCTTATTTATAAGACGGTTGGTTACATCTACATTTGGCGCCCAACGTGACAAGAATCCATTAAAAACCGCTTGGCTTGCTTGGCCGCAGGTCCAGGTTCCGGCCTGAGTGGCCCGGCTCCCTAGCTCGGGCCTAGGTCTGCCTGAGCCGCAGCTGTTGCTACTTGCTTAAAGCTAGTGTTACAAACAACTCAGGCCTGCCCTGCTGAACAGGACCCCTGCCTGTAAAGCTAAGGCTTGACTTGGGTCAAGCCGCTACGCTCTTTTTGCTCTCTCTCTTTCTCTGGATTCACACCTCGAACACCAGGTGGCTGTTTTGAAATTCCCTCGAATTTCTACTGTTCTACGAAGACTTGGTAAGTCAATTAACATATCTATTTAAAAGAGAATTTTTTTTCTACATAAAAAAAAATGGGCTTTATGTGTACATTGGAAGAAAATTGGGCTTTGTTTGAAATTTTAGGCACTCTGACAATGGAACAGCTATATGAGAATATTAATATTGATCGAATTATTCAGCTTATTACTTTTCTTATCCTCATTGTACAATTTAAAAAGATAGTCAATTTAAGTGCCAGGATAACAGTCTCAGAAAAACCTGTTAAACCTGTAAAAATGAATTATAGAGAAATTCAAATTCAGACAGACGAAATTAACAGTGAAGTTGTTTCAAAATTGAATCATAAGGTTACAGAAAGAAAACCTGTTTTCACACAATCACCTTTAATTTATCCGGTAACCATAGAGCAACTACCTGGTGAAGAGAATGAACAAAATGTTTGGATTCCAGTTGAAATGTTAGACTTAAAAAGATTTAAGGAGGCAATAGCATCTTATGGCATGCATTCTCCATATGTAAAACAAATGTTAAACACCTGGTCAACTTGTAATAAGATTTTACCAAAGGACTGGCGGGATTTAGCACAGGCTGTTCTTGAGCCTGGACAAAATCTCCAGTTTAAAATGTGGTTCAGCAACGAGGCTAAAAATATAGAAAGACAATGGAGGGATAATGGAATACAAATCTGCCAGGATCAGATTATTGGAGAAGGCCAATATGCTTCAGTACAAGCACAATGTTTATATGATGTCCAAACCCTAGTTCTATGTCGAACCGCAGCCTTAAATGCATGGGACAGAGTTGAGGAACCAGGAAAAAAAACTCAGTCATTCACAAAGGTTATACAGGGCCCAAAAGAATCTTTCACAGACTTTTTACAAAGATTAACTTCAGCAGTACAGAGAATGGTTCCGAATTTAGAGGCTAGTCAGATAATAATTGAATCTTTGGCTTTTGAGAACACAAATGCAGCATGCAAAAGAATAATCAGACCATTAAAGGCAAGATCTGCACCTTTGGAAGATTGGATTAGAGATACAGTTAATGTTGAGGCTCATGACCAGGATGATATGTGGGTAGGAGAAGCAATGTCAAAGGGTTTGAGAAATGTTAGATGTTTTGGATGTGGAAAGCAAGGACATTTAAAAAGGGACTGTAAACAGGTGATTCCTAGAAATAATGTTTCTTCAAAGAACACTGGCAACAGAATGTCCCTTCCTTCTGGAGTATGCAGAAGGTGTGGTAAGGGAAAACACTGGACAAACGAGTGTAGATCAACAAGGGACAGACAGGGTAATCCTTTGCCTCGGGCTTCGGGAAACTCCCAGAGGGGCCTCAGGCAGGCCCCCACAGAAAATCCAGTTCAAACCTTTCCAGCAATTGTAGAGGAAATGCCTGCTCTAAGCGATTAAATAACCAAATGCCTATTGCAATAAATCATGTTGGTCGGGATGATGAAACAGATAGAATAGGAAATTCAGGAAAAAACATAAAGAAAATTTTTTGGCAAACTTCTATTAATGAACAAAGACCAAAACTGACAATAAAAATAAATGGTGTTTTGTTGTCTGGTTTGGTAGACACAGGTGCAGACATTACCATAATTGCACCAGAATTTTGGCATCCAACTTGGCCTCTTCAAGAGGTAAACGTTCAACTGTTAGGAATTGGGACAATATCTCGAGTGAAACAGAGTGCAAGATGGCTAGAATGTATAGGTCCAGAAGGACAGAGAGCAAAATTAAAACCATATGTAGCTAACATAGCCATGAACCTGTGGGGTCGAGACTTGTTACAACAATGGAATACTCAGATAAACATCCCTCCAATCTCAGAAACAAATCATAAACTAGTACATGTTTCTGAGAGAAATAGTAGAAGATATTATTCTAATGACTTGTCACCAGCCATCCATATTATAAAAAAACAGGGCACAATAACTGATAATCTTCCAAAAACACCAACAGCTATACCTTTAAAATGGTCAACAGACAAGCCTGTATGGGTTCAGCAATGGCCTTTAACAACAGAGAAACTCCAGGCTTTAGAAGAGCTGGTAGAAGAGCAGTTAAATGCTCAGCATATTGAAAAATCAACCAGCCCTTGGAATTCTCCTGTATTTGTTATCAAAAAGAAATCTGGTAAATGGAGAATGGTAACAGACCTTAGAGCAATTAACAAAGTAATTCAGCCAATGGGCTCTCTACAATCTGGAATTCCTTTGCCTACTCTGTTACCAAAAGGATGGCCTCTCATAGTTATTGATTTAAAAGACTGTTTCTTTTCAATACCCTTACAAGAAAAAGACAGAGAAAGATTTGCTTTCACAGTGCCTACTTATAACAATTCTCAACCGGTTAAAAGATTTCAATGGAGGGTCCTCCCACAGGGAATGTTGAATAGCCCAACTCTGTGTCAATATTTTGTACAACAGCCATTGGAAGTGGTACGTAAAAAATTTCCTAAATCTATAATTTATCATTATATGGATGATATTTTACTAGCTGACTCAAATGCAGGTATTTTAGAAAGAATGTTTGAAGAAGTAAAGAAAATTTTGCCTTGCTGGGGATTACAAATTGCTCCTGAAAAGATACAAAGAGGAGATTCTATTAATTATTTAGGATATAAAATAGAGCTACAAAAAATTAGACCCCAAAAGGTGCAAATTAGGAGAGATCGATTACAGACTCTTAATGACTTTCAAAGATTATTGGGAGACATTTCTCATCTAAGAACTATTGTTGGGGTAAAAAATGATGAACTAAATAATTTGTTCAAAACCTTAGAAGGTGACAAGGACTTAAATAGTCCAAGAGAATTATCACCTGAAGCTGAGAAAGAATTGGCCTTGGTAGAAAAGAAAGTACATGAAGGGCACGTAGATCGTATTGATCCAAAGCTGGATTGCATTTTGGTTATTTTACCTTCTAGGCATTCTCCTACAGGAATATTAATGCAGAGGGAAGATATTATATTGGAATGGATATTTTTACCAAATAAACCAAATAAAAAATTAAAAACTTATGTGGAAAAAATCTCTGACTTGATTTGGAAAGGAAAATTGAGACTTCGTCAATTAGCAGGAATAGACCCAGCAGAAATTGTCGTACCTTTAACTAAGGAGGACATTGAAAAATTATGGATAGAAAGTGAACCTTGGCAAAAGGCTTGCAGTAATTTTTTGGGAGAAATTAACAGCAAATATCCCAAAAGTGATAGAATTGATCTTATAAAGAGAGCTGATTGGATCTTACCTCGAATTGTAAAGGAAAAACCCATATCTGGAGTTCGTACATTTTATACAGATGCCAACAAACAGGGAAAGGCAGGTTACAAATCCGAAAATTTAAGTAGAGTGGTTCAAAGTCCTTATAATTCAGTTCAAAAATCAGAATTGTATGCTATTCTGTTGGTATTAATGGATTTTTCAGAACCTCTCAACATAGTAACTGACTCTCAGTATGCTGAAAGAGTAGTATTACATATTGAGACTGCAGAATTTATCCCTGATGCTTCAGAATTAACTTCACTATTCATTCAGTTACAAGATACAATCAGGAAAAGGAGTCATCCTTTATATATAACTCACATTCGATCCCATACCGGTCTGCCAGGCCCTCTAGCACAAGGCAATGATGAGATTGATAAATTATTGATAGGAAATGTGCTGGAGGCCTCAGAATTTCATAAAAAACATCATGTCAATAGTAAAGGT
>CABHPH010105372.1:4977-42886 GCA_902168325.1 Peromyscus nudipes
AAAGAAAGAAAGAAAGAAAGAAAGAAAGAAAGAAAGAAAGAAAGAAAAAGACAGTCAAAAGAAATGCTTCTATGAACTAACTTTACAAGTAGCACACATACAGACTAAAATTAAAGGGGTGTGATACCCTACACAATGGAAATTAGAAGGCAATGGCAGTAGCTATAGCACAAAAGTTATTTTTCAATTAAAAATTGAAAAAAATCATTATATAATGATAACGGGACCAATTATACAACAGTTGTAGACATACATGCGTCCAACATTGAATATATACTAAATGTATGAAACAGTCATGAGTGATCTGAAGGGAGCACTGGGCACTTGATGCCCCATGTCAGTTGCAGTAGCTCAACTACAAGGGATATCTTCACAAACTAAAAGTCATCTATGACAAACTGAGCTGATAAGTCCAAAAAATTGCAGAATTCAAAAAAAGAAAGAGAGATGATCCAAATTAATAAAAAAGAGATGATCCAAATAAAAGAAAATTAAAAAAGATAAAGGGGGGGATATTACAACAGGCACCAATGGAATTGAGAGAATGACATGCTCTAAAAATCCACATTCCACCAAACTGAAAAATCTAAAGGAAATTGATGAATTTCTAACTATATGTAGCCTACAAGAATTTAATCAATATGAGTGATAATTTAAATAGAGCAGAATTTTTCCAGTGATATAGGAGTAGTTATTAAAAATCTCCCAACTAATAAAATCACAAGGCCAAAATGATTCAATACAGAATCCTACCAGAGTGTCAAAGGAGAACTAATGCCAATATGCTCAAATTAGTTTGTAAAATAGAAAAAGAATGAACTTCTTCAAATTAATTTTACAAAGACCAATATTTTGATGAACATAGACACAAAAATTTTTAACAAAATATTTATAAGTTGAACTCAAGAATATTTCAAAAAGATTTTCCACTGCTGTTTTTCTCAAAGATTTCCCCTATGAAGCATGGAAACCAAATATAATGGATTGCAGATTATTGCCCTGAACTAGGAGGGGACATTGACAATATTGTACTGTTTACTGGTTTCATTTTAATAATTGTCCTGTGGTCACTTAAAATGTCTGTTTCAGGGGAATGTGAGTTGAGGCTATGTACAAATTCTGAATCATGTTCACAACAATGTGAAATTCTAACATTTCTCAAAAGTAAATAAAACAAAGAAATTAAAACAAAAAAAAGATTTTCCACTGTTATCAAATTAACTTTATCCCAGAGATGAAGGATGGTTTAATACATGTAAATCAATGAACACAATCCAGCACAAATAGACTAAAGGAAAGAAACTGCATGATCATCTCATTACATGCAGAAAAAGTCTTTGACAATACCAACATCTATCATAATACAGGTTCTGGAGAAAATAAGAATACAAGGAACATATCATAATAAAGGTAATATAAAGAAAACTCACAGCCAACATCATCTTAAATGGAGAAAATTTCAAAACATCTCCACTAAAGTCAGAAAGAAGAAAGGGCTGTCCACACTCCCTTCATGTTCAAGATAGTGCTTGAAGTCTGAGCTAGAGTAATAGATCAAGTGAAGACCATCAAGGGGCACAAAAATCAAAGAAGGAAGTAAAAGTATTTTCACTAGAAGATGATGTAATTATGTACATAAAAGATTCTAAAGACACTTCTGGAAATATTGTTTAGTTGGCAAATACATTCAGCAATATAGCAGGATACAACATTAACACAGATAGATCAGCAGCCTTGCTGTATACAAATGACAGGCATACTGAAGCAGAAATCGGGGAAACAGCACTTTTCACAATAGCCTCAAATATACATGGGATAAATCTAACCATGAAAGTGAAGAACATGTATACTAAAACCTTCAAGACACTGAAAAAGGAATTGAAGAAGATGCCAGAAGATGAGATCTCCCATGCTCATGGATTGCTAAGACTAATGTGAAAATAACAATCATATCAAAAGCAATTGACAGGTACAGTGTAATCCCCACCAAAATTCCAACACAATTTGTCACAGAACTTGAAAAAAAAACTTAACTCTTATGCAGAAGCACAAAATAACCTAGGATAGCCAAGACAACCCTCAACAACAACAACAACAAATGTTTAAGGTATCACCATTCCAAATTTCAATAAAAACAGCATGGCACTGCCGTAAAAACAGACTTGTTAACCAATGGACTAGAACTAAGCATCCAGTTACAAACTTACACTTCTACAGCTAACAATACACATCAAAGAAAAGGACATCTTTAACAAATGGTACCAGTCAAACTGGTTAGCCATATGTAGAAGAATGAAATTTGATCCTTATCTCGCCCTGCACATAACTCAACCCCAAATAGATCAAGGACATTAACAGAAAGTCTAATAGCCTGATATGAAACAGGAGAAAGAAAATACTCTTGAATTCATTGGCACAGGAAAGGACTTTCTGACAGGATCCTGATAGTGTACATATTAACACCAACAATTAACAAATGGGACCTTAGGAATCCAAAATGTTTCAGTACAGCAAAGATCATTATTAAGTGAAGAACATCACTCAATTGGAGGGGCAGCCTACAGAATGGGAAAGAAACTTTGCCAATAATACATCTGACAAAGGGTTAGTATCTAGAATATATAAATAATTATAAGAAGTAAACGTCAAGAAAACAAACAAAAACCAATTTAAGATGGGATATGGGACTAAATGGAGAGTTCTCAAAACATGAAATACAAACAGCTGAGAAAAATTTTAAAAATTTTAAAAAATGTTCAACATTTTTAGCTGTCAATGCAATTCAAATTAAAACTACTTTGAGATTTCAACTTACCCCAGTAATAATAGCTAAGATAAAAATAATGACAAATGCTGACGTAAATATGGGGGAAAGGGAGTGCTTATCTACTGTTGGTGGGAGTAAAACCTGGCACAGCCACTATGAACATCACTGTGGATGTTTCTCACAAAGCTGAAAATATGTCTATGACATGATCAAGTTATTTCATGCTGTGAGATGTCATTCTGTATGCTGTGAAATATGTGTTGCTCTGATAGGTTGATAAATAAAATACTGATTGGCCAGTAGCCAGGCAGGAGGTATAGGCAGGGCAAGCAGACCAGGAGAATTCTGGGAAGAGGAAGGACTGAGTGAGGAGTCCACAGCCAGATACAGAGGAAGCAAGATGACAAGGAAGAACTGAGAAAAGGTACCAAGCTACGTGGGTAAACATAGATAAGAATTATGGATTGATTTAACTGTAAGAGCTAGTCAGTAATAAGTCTGAGCTAATGGCCATTTAGTTAATATAATCCTCTGTATGTTTACTTGGGTCTGAGCAGCTATGGGACTGGCCGAGACTCAGGAGAACTTACGGCTATAATTTCACACTTGAGCATATTCTCAAAGAACTCTATGTCCTACTACAGAGATACTTGCTCATTCATGTTTATTGCTGCTCTATTCATAATAGCCAGGAAATGGAACCAACTTAGATGCCCATCAACTGATGAACAAGTAAGGAAAACGTGGTATATTTACACATTGGGATATTACTCAGCTGTTAAAATGAAAGTATGAGAATCTCAGATAAATGATTGGAGGTATCCCGGGCCTCAAAAGGCAAATATCACATGTTTACTCTCGTTTAGAGGGTAATACCCCAAAAGATCAGGAATTACGAAGGAACTATGAGGAGATGCTTTGAAGGGAGGTGAGATAGAATGCACTGGTAGGAAGGGTTAAAGGGGAATTATGGAACAGGAAGTGATGGATTGTGGTGGGAGGGGAGGACAGGGTAGAAGAGGGCAACTGGGAGGGATAAATAACACTAAAGACTTTTCAAATGGTCACATGGAAACCTAATACTGTAGAAACTTCTGGAAATACATCAATACACATAAAGAGTTAAGATGGATTATCTCATTTAGGGCAATTGTGCCCTATTAGACACAAGAGGCTAACATAAAATGTGTAGTTCTAATAATGGGTTACTTCTTTTGGAGTTGCTGGCCAGTGAGGTCTCAAAGACCTCCAAACATTAGAAACTATTATTGATATTCTTGGTTACCCTTTAGAATGTGATGGTAGGACTCTATTGCTGAAGACACCACATATTTCAGTCATGGAGAAATCAAACTCTTACCGACCTGGAAGTTTCGTCCTTACTGGTTAGCTTTCACAGTGCTAGAAGGTGCTACACATGTTTCCAGAAGAGAACAGTAATCATCAGTCTTACCCAGCTGTGAACCCTGTGAGCTAAAATAATGACTGGCTGGCCAAGACCTGTCAATTGATGCAATAATGGCATGAATTTCATGGAGTATGCAACCACCTTCTGGTTGGCTTTAAGACCCACTGCACAAGATGATACTCATCCATGGTACTGTAATCAGGACAAGAGCCTATGTTTACAGATCATAGACCCTACTATGAAAATTTACTTATATTTTGCTCTTAAATGAATGAAGTATTAAACCAACTCCTAAGGACTTATAATTATATTAAAAATAAGGTTCTCACTTTAGCACCACATATACTCAGAGATCAGTGCCTTGCTTAGCCATCATCAGAGAAGCTTCCTTCTGCAGCAGATGGGAACAAATAAAGAGACTCACAGCCAGACAATATGCAAAGAGTTAGAGCCCTTGGAACACTCAGCCCTGTATTCAATGTCTCCATCAAATCTCTTCCTTTTTGGGGGGAGGTTTCAAGACAGGGGTTCTCTGCGTAGCTTTGAGCCTTTCTTTGTGCTTGGAGCTCACTGTGTAGCCCAGGCTGGCCTCGAACTCACAGAGATCCACCTGCCTCTGCCTCCCAAGTGCTGGGATTAAAGGCATGTGCCACCACTGCCCGGCTCAAATCTCTTCCTTCAGGGCTCAGGAAAGGAGGCAGATAAAGCAATAAGAGCCAGAGGGGCTAGAGGACACTGAAAAACAATGCCCCTAAATCAACAGGATGAACACACTTATGAACTCACAGAGACTGAGGCAGCATGCACACGGCCTGCACATGTCTGCACCAGATGGGATCCTAGAGCTGAAAGGAGAAGTGGATGCATGCTCCCTTCCTTAACGCAGAAGCTATCTCCAATTGATAACTGCTAGCAAATGATGATTACTTTTCTCCCAGGGAGTCTCACTGGGGAAATGAACTACTCTTGAGGGTAGACTGTATGTCCAGTGGTAGATGGCTAACAGAAAGCGACCGAAAATCATCTTTGGTGGTTCCTTGTCTCATAATATTAAGTCAAAGCTCTTTTCTTTCACTTTAAAATATTCTAAAGTTTTGTCTTTTTAATTCTCTCTCTCTCTCTCTCTCTCTCTCTCTCTCTCTCTCTCTCTCTGTGTGTGTGTGTGTCTCATACTACCATACCTTTGCATATATATTATGACTTCCATTTTCATGATTTTATAGGATCCCTGAGTATGTGAACGAGTACATCTCTGATTCTTGTGCCTTCTCTTGGGCTCTTTTCCTTCTGTTTTATCATATTTTGATTGTTAGTTTTTGTTTTTAATCATAATATTGTACTATATTAATAATATCATATTATATCCTATTCCCTTAGTATCTTGTTTGTTTTCTAATGACAGACAGAAATGGATATATCTGGAAGGAACTGGGAGGAGTAGGAAGAAAGGAAATCATAATCAGGATATATTATATGAAAAAAATCTATTTCCAATAAAAAAAAATAAGGCATGACTTTACCTTCATCAGAGAAGCTTTTGTTGTAGATGATCAACACAGAGACCCAGAAATGGTCAAGGTGTAGAGAACAAAAGACTACAGAACATTCACTTCTAAAGAGAACATACATAGTGCCACCACCCCCCTCCAAAGGCTTGGGATCTTTTCAGAAGAGGGGGTCGAAAGACTGTAACAGTCAGGGGCTCCTTGGATGACTAACAAGGAAACAGCGTCTCCTGGACACAGCAAGGCAGCTGCACAAATGGACTCACAGCTCTGTGACAGCATGCACAAGACCTGTGCAAGCCCGAACCAGACCAAGTCCTAGCATGAAGAGACAAGTTAGACATGAAGCTCCACCCACAGCTGAGGAGCTATGGGCAATTGTTAGCTTCTGGGAGAAGACGAGTCAATTTTTTCCAAGAGTATCTCCTTCAATAAGTCAACCACGCTCCAGTGGGAGGTCACATGTACAAAATTACTCAATGAGGACAAAGTGGCCTTGATGGGGAAAAATAGGACACAAAGTTGTGTGGGAAGGGAAGGGGGTAGATCTGGGAAGAGTTGGAGGGAGGAAGCTAAATGCAATTTATGTTACATAAATTTACATGTTATATAAAATTCTCAAAGAATTAGTTAAATATACATATGATGATATTTAATCAGCCTGTGTTCATCAGTTGATCAATGGCTCCATGTGGATAGCACATTTTTTCTATGATTGTATATATTCTGTTATTACACACGCATACACTCACACTGAAGCAAACACACAAGATATACTATTCAACCTTTAAAGAAAAGCTTATGTTTTTACAACATGGAAGAACCTGGAGGTTGTTATCCCAAATACATGCTAGGCACATGAAGATAGACAACTGTGTGATCTCACTTTTATTAGCAATTTAATAAAATTGAACTCATAGAAGTAGAAAGTAGATGATGATTGCCAGAGGGTGAGGTGGGCTGGGGCAGAAAACAAGAGTCTGCTAATCAACTGGCACAAAGGTCCCATTAGGAGGAGTGTGTTTTGAGATATAATGCATAGCAGCGTCACTAACAATGCCATTTAAAATAAGAGCAAATAAATTAAAAACTTCTACAAAAATAAGTGAGGTGGTAGATACAGTGATTAATTTGCTGGAATTGTAGCTCACAAATACATATGATTAAAACAGTAATAAAAGCTCTTCAGGAATTGTTCCAAGGTCCTGTGAGATTAATATGAGAGTGATCTAGATGAACAGCAAATAGGAACTCTGTACTGATTTTTCCCACTTCTCCAGCCTAAAACTCTTTCAAAATTGAAGGCTAAAGCTATTCTGTTGACAGCAATGTAGAAGATGAAATAGTCAGCTAGAAGTTGGTATTAGAGTCATTTAGGCTAAAAAGGAACAGAGATGAGTCAGTGTGTCTGGAGACAAGTGGGAGATGAGGAGAAAAGGCAGGGCTTGGTAGGGGTGGAGACAGAATGACCACAGGGATGAGGGCATTGTGGGGTGATCGCACCCCTCCTTTATAGAGGAAAAGTGTGAAATAAGACCAAATGTTTGATGGCATTACATGAATTCCTTCCTTAAGATTTGTAAAAGATGCACAGCTTTATCCATCTATGGAAAGGGATGCACAAGCGTTCCAAGGCCAGGACTGGTGATGTGAGCATGTGGATCTTCTTATGATACAGAAAGGCCGTGAGACGAGTTTCTGGGTCCTGTGGGAATCACTGTTAGGCAGCATGTGACATTTCATGTTTTCTATGAAAATGGTTGAATTTATAAACTTACTGCCTTAAGAGAAATCCATGTGTCAGTGTTGTGTAAAACTCCTGCTTCCGAGGTTAGTTCTCAGTGATGCCAGCCTCAGGCAAAACTCCCTTAATGTTTTCCCCTATAATCTTTTGATCAACTGCAGTACCCTTGATGATATCAGCGAGGTTAAAAAGAGGGTTACTCTTCCCTCAGGAAGACATCCCCATATACACCTTACTGGGGAGTGTCACAGCTAATCTTGGTTGTCAGTTTAATTGGATCTGGATCAACTAACTAACAGACATGCCCCGGGGCTAAACTTCAGGGCTATTTCCTAGAAAAATTAACTGAAGTGGGAAGACCCTCCCCCAGAGTGGGCAGCATCTTCCATCAGCCAGCTACTTCCACTGCTGCTGCTGTCCCTTCATGACTGGTACCCAGCCTTCCAGATTTACTGAAGACCTGGGGCTCTCCAGGAATCCTCCAGGCCTCTAGCACCAGACTGGGAATGTTGAGACATCCAGCCTCATGGATTGGATACCTACTGTGTTTTCATCCTCTCCGGTGTGTGCAGAGCTGTTATTGGACTACCCAGTTTGTATCATGTAATGTGTATCCCCATTACAATATGTATTCATTCTACTGGTTCTTTGCCTTTTGAGAACCCTGACTAATATAGAAATAGCCATTTCTCTGGGGATGATTTTTCTTCTCCTTTGTTTCATAGTGAGCAGTGTAGTGGCACTTCAGTGTGTCATCCCATGTGGTATTTCTAGCTAGCTTTTTAACAGAATGAAACAATTATGTTTCTGTCATCCAATTGTTTTGCTATCCTCCACTCTAAGGCATGAGTAGTTCTAATCACATGGATGCTATTGAAGCTTTGATGCAGTTTGTCTTCTGTGTGTAGAGTGTGTGGGTGCATGTACATTGGAGCATGCGTGCAGTGTGGAGCCCACAGGTTGATATCAGGGTGGCCCCAGCTAAGACTCCTGGCAGCAGTGGATGCATAGCCTGAACTGGCCATCCCCTATGATCAGGTTGGTGACTACCCAGGCCTTCATCCAGTGACTGATGGAGGCAGATTCAGAGACCTATGGCCAAACACTGGGCAGAGTTTGGGTAGTCCTGCTGAGGAGAGGGAGGAGAGATTTTAGAAACGGGGTGGGTAGGGGACTGAGGAGGGGGTCAGAGGCATTGGAGAAAACCTACAGAAAAGAACCCTGGCTAATGGGAACTGACAGAGTCTGAACCAACAACCAAGGAGCCTGCATGGGACCAACCTAGGCACTCTCCATATGTGACAGTTGTGTAGCTTGGTCTATTTGTGGGACCCGTGGCAATGGGAGCAGGGCTCTCCCTGGTGCTTTGGCTGGCTCTTGAGAACCTGTTCCTTAGGCTGGATTGCCTTGCCCAGCCTGAAGAGAGGGGGAGCTGTTTGGTTTCGAGGCAGCTTGATATGCCTTGCTTTGTTGATGCCCATGGGAGGCCTGCCCCTTTCTAAGCAAACACAGAGGAGGGGTGGATTGAGGGGAGTGGAGGGGAGGTGGAGGGAGAGAGTGGGAGGGCAGGAGGGAGGAGGGATGTTGAGATGTAAATAAATAAACAAATAAAATAAAATAATAAAAGGAAAGAATGAAATATATACATAAATGCACAGGAAAGGAAGTTTCTCACATTCTGCCTCCCAGTTATAATACAGTTTTGGATCAAAAAAATCCAAACTGTATTAAAAATCAAGTTTTATATGGTATTATAAATGCATGTTTTGAGTTATTTAAGATGTTAAAGCAAAACTTCTTTGGAAACCATTTATCTAGCTTCTCAAATCTTCAGTTTGTTAATGAAAGAAGAAGCAAGCAGCTAAAAAATGACAGTGAATGCACTGGGTTTGATTTCCAGCAGTGCAGGATAAAGTATTTCTGTACACTTAGGACTGTAGATACTATGACGAGATTAAGATTAAAAAGGTGAGAAAGAAAAAAATTCTAAGTGAAAGCAGCATTTTCTTAGCCTTGAAGATTTATTAACAGTAGGATGAAAACTATAATATAAAACTAGAACTTTAAACTTTGGTTAACAGAAACCCAAACTGAATAGTTTGAAAGTGACCATTTACTTTCAAATGGTGGTGGTTTGAATGAGAATGGCTCCCATAAGCTAGTACATTTGAATATCCTTGGTCTCCAGTTGGTAGAACTGTTTGGGAAGGATTAGGAGGTGTGGCCTTGTTGGAGGAAGTGTGCCACCGGGGGTGGGCTTTGAGGTTTCAGACTCTTAACATATCCAGTTAGCCCTCTTTCTGCATCTGGCTTGCTTGAGGTTTTGAGGTGTAAGCTTTTCGCTGTTCCTGCTGCCATGCCTTTGCTTTGCCATCGTGGACTCTGACCCTCTGAAACGTAAGCCCAATTAAACCCTTCCCTGTTTACGTTGCCTTGGTCATGTTATTTTGTCAGTGTTGGCAGCCAGGTCCATCCAAGGCGTTCTCAGGGGCTCTGATGAAAGGACGAAGGGAACTTAGCTCTGTATCCTTGCCCAGGGGAAGGCCTGGCATGGCAGGGTCTGGGGGAGGGGCCAGGGTCTTGAAGGAGTTAGGTTTCTGCTCCTGGGAACCTGACCATGCCCCTCCCCCAAGAGACTGGAGTTGTTGGTCCTAAGGCTGTTGTGTGCTTGGTTTGTGACACAGTTGAGATATACTCTGCCACCCTGTGCAACATTGCTTGATTAGCTTTCTGATGACTTCATCCCATTAGATGATAGCTTTCTGCTGACCCAGGTTCCAACAATATATAATATGCTGTACTTCTTAATACACTTGCTTGGCATAAAACAGAACTTGTGTAAGATCTCCTGACCCCAGCTTTCCTCTCTTCTTTTTAAAAATAAATTTAATTATTTTACACCTTGGCCAAAGTTTCCCCTCCCTCCTCTCTTCCCAGTCCCTCCCCCAACCCCCTCTGTTCCTACCCTCCCCCAAATCCACTCTTCCTCCTTTTCTGTTTAGGAAAGGGCAGGTCTCCCATGAGAATCAACAAAATATGGCATATCAAGTTGCAGTAAGAATAAGCACCTCCCCTTGTATTAAGACTGGGCAAGGCAATCTAGTATGAGAAGTAGGGTCCCAAAAGCCTGGAAAAGAGTGGGAGACAGCCCCTGTTCCCACTGTTAGGAATCCCACAAGAGGACAAAGCTACAAAACTATAACATATATGCAGAGTGCCTAGGTCAGTCCCACACAGGCTCTCTGTCAGTTCAATCTCTGTGAGCCCTGATGAGGCCAGGTTAGTGGATTCTGTGAGTTTTCTTATGGTGTCCTTGACCCCTCTAAATCCTACAATCCTGTCTCCTCCTTTTCTGCGGGATTCCCAGAACTCCACCTAATTTTTGGCTGTGGGTCTGCATCTGTTGCCATCAGTTGCTGGATGATGTCTCTCTGATGACAATAGGGTGAGGCACCAATCTGGTCACAGGTTATGGCCAATTCAGGCTACATATCTGCTATTGCTAGGAGTCTAAATTGGGTCATCCTTGTAGATGGGAGATTCCCTTGTGCCAGGTTTTTACTGATCCCAAAATGAGTGAGATAGCCCAGACTGAGAAAGACAAACATGGTATGTACTCACTCATAAGTTGATATTAGCTGTAAAATAAAGGATAACTATGCTACAATCCATAGACCCAGAGATACTAGGTAACAAGGAAGGTTCATGGGGGCATACCCAGGTCTGACTGGAAAGGGGAAATAGAAGAGATTTTGTGAGTAGACTGAGAGTGGGTGTGGATGGGAACTTGAGGGGGGGTGCATTCCCTATCTTCTTTATCTCCTCATTTATTGATTCTTCCCCTTAGGACCCTGTCACTGAAGAACCACCTTCTAGTCAAAGTCAGACACATCTGTAGAGAAGTAACTGATACACATGTTAAATAAGAACATATTCACAAACATTCCAACAATGGTAATAACCTCAAGGCAAAGGAATGATACAGTCAGAGAAGAGCTCACACCTCCGGGAGAACAGATCTTAATGGAGATTGGATTTCTCAGATGCATGACCCCAGTAATGACTGATTCACCCCTCAACCAGTGGAAAAAAGAGCAATGGAAATCAATTTGTGAGTGACTTTATTGCCTGAATTGATAACCAGCAAGGTCTACTCTAACTCCCGAATCATGGGCTATAAGAAGATACTCCTAGGCAGTCAGATTGATAGCAGCCCTTTGATCAAACTTTGCAATTAGGCATGTCTGAAACTCTAACAGAATCTGGCCCCAAACTGGCTGGGAAGATTGTTTTCAGGCCTTTTCTTTCCAGCCCATCAGATGAACTCCAGTTTGCTTCTAGATAGAGAAAGAAAAGAAGAAAGATGTTTTCTGAGAAGGCATCACAAACAGCTACTTTGGACTAAGCAGTAGGTTTTATTTTAAGAGATTAGTGGTAGCCTTTGTTGTACAATTTTGACTACTTAACTTAAGGCTTCTGAGAGGGTAGCATTCCAAAGGACCCACAGTGAGTTAGCTAAGATTTTGGAGAGATTGCACATATCAAAAAAAAATCACATACAAAGGAAAAGTGTAGACCTTGTATCCAATAAGAGCTAAATTTAAAAATTGTGCTTAGCAGTGAACACATGCCTAGCATATGGATGCTGCTGATGGAAGAGTTCCTGCCCCCACTCAAGACACACGAGTGGCAGATGTAGCATCACAAATTTAAGTGACACAGCCACACCCTCAGTGCTTAGGTTCCAGTCACTTGTCTATGAATCCACTGTGGTTGACACACATTGGAACTCCAGCTTTCATTTTGGTTAAAATCCACAGATCTCAGACAAACTGGCACTCATTTGTTCCTGAGTTCTTTTGAGATATTATCGAATAAAGTCCCAGGTGACTTTTCACTTCAGGGCCCTCCCCGGTAGATTTTGTCAATGCCTGTCATCTGGTCCCAAAAGCATAAGGGTGGACATCCGGACTTGGCAGGATGACTAAATTTTCTAGAATGAATAATACTTCTGAAACAGACTAAAAACTTTAAATGTAACACCAGGGTGACCGTTCTTACTTGTCCTTTTATGACCAAAAAAAGAAGACGGGGAGGAAGAGGAGACTAAAGAGAAGGGTGAGGGCAAGAAAGGAGAAAAGGGCTCTGTATTTACTTATTGAACTGGAGTTCTTGGATATTCACAATGATAGATGGCCTCAGACACTCTTCACATATTTATAAAATACATAGGTGTTTTACAATTCAAATCAAATATTTAAACCACCCCTGTCTAGACTTAGCTGTGCAATCAGTTTATTAAAGTTTTCTGTTGACAGATTCAATAACTGTGTTTTTTTATGATTGTAGGAGCAGTGTTTAGTTAGACTAGCAACTGGTAATATGCCATCTCAACAAATCAAATAGGTGGTCATCTTGCATCTACACTGGATGGGCAGAGCAGATGTTGGAAAGGAGCCTGTTTTGAAAATCCTTTTGACAAATAATTTGATAACTTTGGCAGAATTGAATCTGTTAATTTGATTCTTAGATTTCTAGGTGATGGAATGGTACCAGATGCCTTGCAAACTGTTAGTACACACGTTTAATGGCCCTTTACCACATCCTGTGCACTCCTCTTCGGGAGCTCCGTATTGAATTAGATGTAGCTGTAGAGTGAAAGCTTTCTTTCATGTTTCTGTTTAGTTAGTACAGAAACAGTAGCAGAAATAAATATTCAATTTTCCAACTTTTGGGGATTGTTCATTTGGTTTTGGCTTATTTTTAGGCTAGAAGAGAGCAAATACAGGTGTCCCCTGAAGACCTGTTTACTTTCCTGTCCCCCCATCAAACTATGCCTGACGTGCCTCTCTCGGAGACTGTAGGGAAGGGTGCTGTGTTCTCTAATTCCGACAAGTTCAAAGCACACATTAGTTCAGTTTGTCTGGTGCATTCTGGTAGACTGGACACTGATCCTATGTGATTGAATTTGCTTCTCATTTCTCAAGGAATTAAATTTTCATTTGCTGGTTATGAAGTTCAGAACAGGAAGGGAAAGGATTTTGAAAAAAATGGAATTTTCATCTTTGGTCTGTAGTGCAGCCTATGACATATTTTTAGATAGCAGCAGGCATTGTCAGAGTGATGGCTGTTAAAACAATCATTGTTTCACACCCATAAGGGGATGAAGATTTCCACAGAGACCTTGGTGAATACTTGGCCCTGGTGGAATCGTCTCCCTTCTTTCTCCTTTTTCTTCCTTTCTTTCCCCACCTCCCTCCCTTGCCCTCTCTTTTCCTCCTGAGCTCTTCTTGTGTCATAACCCTGGAAATTGAAAATGTTTTGTTTTTTAGTGCCTGCAGTAGAATAATGGGGAAGATGAGGTGCACTCTTTCAGTGACCTCAAGCTTATGTTCATGATGCACAGACTTCAGATAACACATTTTGGAGTTTGTGTTCTTGAGTCCCATTTACCTGTCCATACACACTGCTCCAGAAAGCAAACCCAGAAGCAGGTATCTAGAATAGTACTTAAAAACCTCTGCAGCCATTATATTGACTTTTCTGTGGAATAAGAAATGTCCAGGCTTCTGGTTTAGCAAATAATTTCCTTTGTGTTTTGATGGATGTCAGGAGCTTCCATTTCTGGTTGTCTCTGAGAGACAAGACAGATTGACAGACTGGAAATGACGTAAGGAAGTTGGACCATGACTAAACAAATCCTTGGCTCTAGCAAAGGAACATGGAGAAATTAAGGAAACCTGCTGGCTGCAGGAGGAGAGACTGTTGCTGTACGTAGCTTAGCAGATCAGGAAGGGGTGATAAACACAGGCCTCTTATTCATTTATCCAGGCCTTTTGATGTGCTAGACTGAAGTTCTTCCTTCAACAAAGCTACCCTAAGTATCCCAAAGACAACTGTAGCTGTGGGGAATAAAAGAAAAAGAGAAGAAAGAAACAAGCAAAGTAGACATATATCAGAACAACCACCCACTAGAATTCTCAGATGAGGTCCAAGTTCTAGCTGTCTTTCTGAGCTGTGTGTGGATGCTGCAAGCATGGACCCTTTATCAACCTCTGCAAGTGACTTGTACAGGACTAGAGGAAAGAGACCAGATCATCAGAATGAGCTGCTCTTCCCATTTATTTCTTAAAGTGCCCATTTTAAATGATACAGCAAAAATTTATTTAGAATAATAACAGCAATGCCTTTTCATTTGTAAAGTATTTCTTCAAATCCACTATGAAGTGTATTTTGCAAGTTAGTCTTGCAGACATATATAAAACTTTCATGAGTTCCCTGAGACATTCACAGCTCCCCCACATTGACTAGTGATTTAGGAATATGTCTGTCGGAGTAGACCTGGCTGTAACACGCACCTAGCCCTGAAAACAAACAGGGCTTGCTCTACTTTTGAGAATTGGATTTTAAATTTCCTGAAGCCATCTTGCTCACAGTCCAATTTCTGTTAAGCACTAATTTAATTTCTTTCAGGTCTCTGGCCTGTGGCTCCATGCTAATTTGTCAGACTGCTGGTGTCATATTGATTAAGCAGTTATATTCTTAAGGACTTTTCAACTAGCAGCAGCTTTATTAGTTGGACAGGGTACGAACACTCAGCATGTTTAGCATTTCATCCTGCAAACTCTTTTACACTGCTATTTTTGTAAAGCACTTCTCACATCAGTCTTGTGAGATAGACTAATGATGTCATCCGGAAACCCTAGGTTTTAGAAAGGGTACATGATGTGTCCTGAGACACCAGTGAGGCCAAAACTAGAATTCACAGATCTTGGAGCTCAGGCAGCCATGTCTTATGCCGGACCTGATGTCTGCCTGGCTTAATTATATTGAGCACATTTGAAATGGAGATGGAGGCCTGGGCTGTCTTGAGGAGAGTCACGTTCTCCTCCCTGTGGAGGGACTACAGAAGTGGGGGTCTGAGCAGCTGCTGGAGTCAAACTACTTGAACTAGAAGATTATTTAGCTCAGCTCTTTGTTTTGCAGATAAGGAACGCCAGACTTGCAGACATTGAGAGACTTTCCTAGTCCCTCAATGAAAAACTGGGTCTGTTTAAGAGGCATGCAGACCGTGAGGTGCTGGCTTCTGCTCAGTCCTCAATGAGTTGTGTTTTGACACTGGATCCACAGCCATTTTCCATGGAGTTGCAGAAGGGATGAAAAATTAATCAGTGCCAATACAGCATGAGTTTGGGGGTGTTTTCCAGCTTAAATGGAGCCTAGAACTTGAAATAGTTTCTCCACAGAAGGTGAGATCACAGTGGACGATGAGTAACGGCTTCAGCTTCTCCAAGTACTATTGCTTGTGATGTAATCAGTGCAGTGTTGACAAAGACTTAGGATGAAACAGACCTTCACATTGTTACTGCACACAGGGAAGCAGAGAGTGTGAAAGGAGGAAGAGTGACCCTTTCTCTCCAGGACAATGTTTAAAAATGTTGGGTGAAAAGGTCGAAGTTGGAAAAGAATTAGGCAATGTCGTACTTGCTTCTGAAGATTTATTTTGGTGCCAGAGTTTCTTATATTTCAGTCTTTCACTTCCAGCTACCACCATCTCTAGAATATCTGCATGTTTCCATTAAATTTATTTTTAGCATAAATAAATATGGGGGAGAAACTGTAGAAAAGTGAAAAACTATTATAAATTCTATAAGCTATTTTCAAAATTATAAAATCTTTAGTTTCAAAATGCATAAATACATAATTTTAAAAATTTAAAGTGTTTCTGTGTAGTCCTATTAGAACCATCTCACACAGCATAGGACCTGTGCTATGGGCCAACAGTTATCAATGTGTTTTAGAAGTCGGGGAGTAGAAAATAAGGAACCTTAAATTTTAAAAATTTTAAATTACTTAAATTAACAACTTAAAATTTACTAGCAACTCTAAAACGATTTATGACAATTATGTGTATTTATGCCCATCAGAAGTATTTAAATTATAAAATAACTTATTTTAAGGTATATATTCATTCATTTAAAATTAATAATAAGTCATCAAATGTCATAGTTGTTATTAAAAGTAACTGTAGTTTTTCAAAGACAAAGCATTGTATTGAGAACAGTAGTTTTATATTGTGTTTTTGTCAATTACTGTTTTGATTATTAAGAAACAGGGTCTCATACCTGTGTCTCAATCAGAATGTTATCATGTGCTGTTCTACTTAAGTATCTGAAGAACACAAGTCCCACACAGATACATAATTCAAAAAGAGAAGTGCATTTTAATGGTCATAGCTAATTGAAGATGTTTTCCTTTGAAACTACAACAAACCTCAGTTAAGACAAAACATGAACTATTGAGTCAATGAGCTGTACTGGAAGGGCTATTGTCTGTGTTGTACTTGGAACAGGTCTTGACTCATTTATGATTTTTATAAAAGCACACATTGGTCATTTGGAAAATGGTTTGCTGAACTTATTACAGATCTCACGTTTCGCAAAAAAAATCATATTTTTAAATATCAACACTGATCACATGAAGAAAGAATTTAAACAATGGAAATCTGTTTAATTCATGATGGCAGAGAGCAAGTTTCCAAAATTCTGACTTGTTTATGGCTGAAATTTAACATTGGCAATATACACTGAAAAACAAGGTCCCTTGCCCCTGCATTTGGGAGATCCATTTTATTTTCAAGAAAATGTTATCAAATACCAAAGTCTCAATAATTACAGTTGTTGGGTTTTTTTTTTATTTTTTATTTTTTAATGAATCTGTGGTCCCTGAGTCATAGTACAACTTGATGCCCAGGAATGCTAGCTAAAAAGACCAACATCAAGTGGCTTTATGCATTCAGGTTTCATCCCCAAATCCAGCAGTGACAAATTGCATGTCCAAGACAAAGTGACACCCCTGCCCTCCCTTAGTGTGCAGCATTGGAGACTTTGGCAGCAAGGATGCTTTTAGTCAGAAGGGTGGGTGCACTGGTCTTTGGCAGAGAGACTTCTGAGTGTTCAGCTGGCCATTTGCATTAGAATTTGATTGCTAAGGACTTTATTTTATTCATTTATTTTAAACCCAGCCTGCAGTTTCCCCTCTGTGCTCTCCTCCTCTTACCCCGCTCCCCCACAATCCACTCCTCCTCCATTTCTGTTTAAGAAAGGGCAGATCCCCTATGGATAGCAACAAAACATGGCATATCAAAATTGCAGTAAGAATAAGCATCTTGCCTGGTATTAAGACTGGGCAAAGTGACCCAGTGTGAGGAATAGGGTCCCAAAAAACAGCAAGAGTTAGAGACAGCCCCTGCTCCCAGTGTTAGCAGTCCCACAAGAAGACCAAGCTACACAACTGTCCCATATATGCAGAGGGCCTAGGGTGGGCTCACTCATGTGCGGGTCTCAGCCTGGACCAGTCATTGGTTGGCTGCTCCCTCAATCTCTACAATACCCTTACTCCAGCACATCTCACAGGTAGGACACACTATAGGTCAAAGGTTATGTGGCTGGGTTGGTATCCTAATACCTCCACTGGAAGTCTTGCCTGGTCACAGGAGATGGCCAGTTTAGGCTACATATCCACAATTGCTAAAAGTCTTAGCTAGGGTCACCCTTTTAGATTCTTGGGAGTTTCCCTTGCACCAGGTTTCTACCTGATCTCTAAATCCTCTCCTACTTTCCAGTCATCTCTTTCAGTACTCTCCCCCTCTACCTTCCCCCCAACCTGATCCCTCATGTTCCCATCCCCACCTGCCCCCAGTCCACCCACAAAATCTCTTCAACTTCACCTTCCCAGAAAGATCCAAGCATCTCCCCTTGAGCCCTTCTTGTTGCTTAGCCTCTCTAGGTCTGTGAACTCTAGCATGGTTGTCCTTTACTTTCTAGCTAATATCCACTTACAAGTGAGTACATACCATGTTTGTCTTTCTGGGTCTGGGTTACCTCAGTCAGGATGATTTTTTTCTAGTTCAATCCATTTGCCTTAGAATTACATGATGTCATTGTTTTTAATAGCTGAGTAATACTCCATGCGGTAAATGTACCACATTTTCTTTATCCACTCCTTAGTTGATGGGTATCTAGGTTGTTTCCAGGTTCTGGCTATTACAAATAAAGTTGCTATGAACAAAGTTGAGCTAATGTCCTTGTGGTATGATTGAGTATTCTTTGGGTATATGCCCGAGAGTAGTATAGCTTCTTGAGGTAGATAAATTCGCAACTTTATGAGAAACCACCATATTGATTTCCAAAGTGGCTGTACAAGTTTGCATTGCTGGCAATGGTCGAGAGACAGCCCAAACTGACCCACTCTGGTGATGGGATGGCCAAACACCCTAATTGTCATGCTAGAAACCCCATCCAATGTCTGAGGGATCTGGAAGCAGAGATCTATGGCTAGGCCCCAGGTGGAGCTCCGGGAGTCCAATTAGCCGGAAAGAGGAGGGTCTATATGAGCGAGAATTGTTGAGACCAAGGTTGGATAAAGCATAGGGACAAATAACCAAATGAATGGAAACACATGAACTATGAACCAATGGCTGAGGGGCCCCCAACTGGATCAGGCCCTCTGAATGGGTGAGACAGTTGATTGGCTTGATCTGTTTGGGAGGCATCCAGGCAGTGGGACCGAGTCCTGTGCTCATTGCATGAGTTGGCTGTTTGAAACCTGGGGCTTATGCAGGGTCACTTGGCTCAGCCTGGGAGGAGGGGACTGGCCCTGCCTGGACTGAGTCTACCAGGTTGATCTCAGTCCTCAGGGGAGCCTTTGCCCTAAAGGAGGTGGGAATGGGGGGGTGTGCTGGGGGGAAGGGGAGGGGGGAGAACAAGGGAATCTGTGGCTGATATGTAGAACTGAATGGTATTGTAAAATAAAAAAAAAAGTTTGCACTCCCACTAGCAATGGAGGGAGTATTCCTCTTGCTCCACATCCTCTCTAGTGTGGGGCATACATGGGCTGTAAAGAGGGTGCTGAGAGAAAGTTAAAAAAATAGAGCTTAAGCTTTAAGCTGTTTATGCAGAGAATAGATACAAAGGATGGCTAAGAGGAAGTTAGCTTGGGTTGTTTGTATGGAGATTAGAGATGAATGGTGAGGAAGGAAGTTAGCTCAAGTTATTTATGCTAAGATAAGATACTAAAAACAGGAGATGATGTCAGGGCATAAACAATTTGCAAATAGGGTGACCTTTAAAATGATTGATTGGTTCCTTCACCCCCTTCTAGGGTTCTGAGGTTTTCTGGTATAAAAGAGGCTTACTGCCTATCAATAAACGAGTTCTTGCTTGACTTGACTCTCCGCTGCGTCCGATTGTCTCTGGGTAAGAGGGAGGCTGGTGGACGGGCAAGCAGTGTGCACTTGCCTTACCTCGGTTCCAGGCCACCTCTTCACAGGTGACCTAAGTTCCCGGTGGGGCAGGTCCCCACACTCTAGCCTGAGCTGTTACTTGTGTTTTTGATCATAGACATTCTGACAGGTGTAAGATGGAATCTCAGAGTCATTTTGATTTGTATTTCCATGGTGTCTAAGGATGTTGAATATTTCTTTAAGTCTTTCTCAGCCATTTGAGATTCTTCTGTTGAGAATTCTCTGTTTATATCTGTACCCCATTTTTAAATTGGATTATTTGGGGTTTTTTTGGGGGGGGGGTTTCAAGACAGGGTTTCTCTGTGTAGCTTTGCGCCTTTCCTGGAACTCACTTTGGAGACCAGGCTGGCCTTGAACTCACAGAGATCCACCTGCCTCTGCCTTCCGAGTGCTGGGATTAAAGGCGTGTGCCACCACCGCCCGGCTATTTGGTTTTTTGATGTATAGTTTCTTGAGTTCTTTACATATTTTGAAGATCAGCCCTCTATCAGATGTGGGGTTAGTGAAGATCTTTTCCCATTCTGTAGGCTGTTATTTTGCCCCACTGATGGTATCCTTTGCCTTACAGAAGCTTTTCAGTTTCATGAGGTCCCATTTATTAATTGTGGATCTTAGTGTCTACACTATTGTGTTCTGTTCAGGAAGTTGTCTCCTGTGCCAATGTGTTCAAAGCTATTCCCCGCTTTCTCTTCTATCAGGTTCAGTGTAACTGGATTTATGTTGAGGTGTTTGATCCACCTGGACTTGAGTTTTGTGCAGGGTGATATACATGGATCTATTTGATACTTCTTCATGCAGACATCCAGTTAGACCAGCACCATTTGTTGAAGGTGTTTTTTTTCCCCTATTATATAATTTTGATTTCTTTGTCAAAAAATGGGTGTCCATAGGTGTATAGATTGACATTTGGGTCTTTGATTCGATTCCATTGATCCACCTGTCTGTTTTTTATGCCTATACTACACAGTTTTTATTACTATAGCTCTGTAATAGAGCTTGAAACCAGGGATGGTGATATGTTTAGAGGTTCTTTTATTGTACAGGATTGTTTTAGCTACCCTAGGTTTTTTGTTTTTCTATATGAAGTTGAGAATTGTTCTTTCGAGGTCTATAAAGAATTGTATTGGAATTTTAATGGGGATTGCATTGAATCTGTAGATTGCTTATAATAAGATGGCCATTTTTACTATGTTAATCCTACTGATCCATGAGCATGGGAGATATTTCCATCCTCTGATATCTTCTCCAATTTCTTTCTTCAAAGACTTGAAGTACTTGTCAAATAGGTCTTTCTTGCTCGGTTAAAATTGCACCAAGACATTTTATACTATTTGTGGCTATTGTGAAGGGTGTTGTTCCCCTGATTTCTTTCTCAGCCCATTTATCATTTGTATATAGGAGGGCTACTTATTAGTTTGAGTTCATCATTTATCCAGCCACTTCACTAAAGGTGTTTATCAGTTGTAGGAGTTCCTTGGAAGAACTTTTTAGGAGTTATTTATGTATACTATCATATCATCTGTAAATAATGATACGTTGACTTCTTCCTTTCCAATTTGTATCCCCTTGACCTCCTTTAATTTTCTTATTACTCTAGTTAGAACTTCAAGTGCTATGTTGAATAGATATTGAGAGAGTGGAAAGCTTTGTCTTGTTCCTGATTTTAGTGGACTTGGTTTGAGGTTCTTTCCATTATATTTGATGCTGGCTATTGACTTGCTGTATATTGCTTTTATTATGCTTTGGATTTTAAGTTTACTGGTAAATTTCCAATCCTTTGCCCAAAGGTACTGCTTCAATTGATTTTTAAAAATTCATTTAGAATTAATTCTACCATTTAATGTGCATTTGAGAAGTACCAAGCCCACCACTGGACCCCAGGAGTCTTAAGAACGCTTTACTCTCAAAGAAATTTATTGCTTCTATTAAATTATTTGGGCTCAGAATGCCACAGTCTCACTAGCTTGCTTATTTTACTTGTAGTATCAGGTACTTTGCTTTTGATTAATTAATGTACTTGTCCATTTCCACGAAGGGTTGCCTTTTCTTTGTTTCCTTGATACTATTATCATGCCTGCATTAGTGCTTGACATACTAAAAGACATTCATAAAAAAGAGCAACATACATTTAGCAAATGCTAGTACGAGGTACTAAGTCTCAGTGATTTTGAGAAGATCATTTCTCTTTTTCTGTAAAAGCTTTAGTATATTAACTGAGTCAAAGGACAGTCACTGTTTCACTCTGTTTACTTGTATTTCCTGGGAAGAGAATTTCAAACATCTGTTAAAATCCACCCAAATCTGCACTGCCACAAACTCTCAGTGGGGCAAATACTTTCCCAAGAATCCCATTGAATCACTCTGAGTTGAAAAGTTAGAAAACACTTTTACATGCATGAGCCATTACCACCCTTTCATAACCCAGTGTTTGAAAACATCTGTGTGATGCTTTACCTCGAAGGACACTATGGAAGAGTTTAAACAGCTTGTCAAGTGACCCTTGAGAAAATTCTCTCTATACCATTTGGAGAAGCTCTGTCATCAGAGTTAGATTTGGCCTCCCATGTGACTTCTGGACACACACACAAAATATTTTCCCTGCTGAAATTCCTGTTGGTGGATGGTTGTCTCGTGATTCTGACGTGAATGTGGAAAGCCACTGGTACTGTGTCATGGACCTATGTGCTCTTATCTTTTGACTTACAGCCTTGATTCTGCACATGGATGCATATACTCGTACACAGTTGTAAAGCTCTGGGGAGAGGGGTGGTATTCAATCCTTGTACAAATTTTTCTGCTTTGGACAGTTCCTGTGTTTGGCTGACCCAGATAATTAGAATACTATTAGGCAAACTATCTTGCTTTGACTGCTGAGAATATCATAGCAAGTTCCATTAACTATGCTGTGTAGCTAAAAGGCACTCATAAGATTCATATTTTTTATATTTCTGTATATGAGACTTCCATAACAAGTTGCCTAGGTCTTGGTGTTGACAGGTGGCACCTTCCTGCAGTGGAGTAGCAACATCCCCATGAGACTATTTATTTTGTTTCTGATACATAAATTTCTAAACAGTGATGAATGGCCTGGTGAGAAGAGCTTCTTTAATAATTCAATAATTTCATTAAATGATCTGGCCCTAAATGTAATGTAGGTGGACAGAGACCTGATGTGGGCTGGATTTAAGTCCCGCATTATTAAAACAGGAAAGACCATACAGTTTCGTTCATGTTTATCTATTTTGGTTTCTTCAAGGCAAAGTCAAGTCTTTTAGCATACAAAATCCAAGAAACAGAGCCAATGATGCTGGATTCCTCCTTGGGTCTCAGTTGCCATTTTCAAAGTCTGCCCGAAGTCCAGACAATGCCCTATTTGCGTACAAGGTAGGCTTGAGCATTCTTTATTTTACCTTCTGCTATTTAATTTCCTTTTTCTTAGTAGGTTCTTGTTCTTTAAAAATGCATGTTATTTTTAAAGTATATATGTGTGTATGTGAGTGTGCATATATGTCTCTGTGTGTATGAGTGTGCATCTCTCTCTCTCTCTCTCTCTCTGTGTGTGTGTGTGTGTGTGTGTGTGTGTGTGTATGTGTGTGTATGAATGTAGGTGTCTGGAGAGAGGCCTGGGTCATTAGATTCTTTGGAGCTGAAGATGGGTGATTATCAGCTCACCCAGTATGGGTACTCGGAACCAAACCCAGGTCCTCTGCAAGAGTAAGATATGCTTTTAGCCACAGAGGCACCTTTCCATCCCCCTTAGTAAGCTCTTATTTGAGCAGAGAATGAACTATATGTAGTGAATATAAGCAAGGATGATTGCAACACAGAGCTTATTATAGCTGAAAAGAACTCATTATTCAAAACCTTCTTCTGAGGTGCCAGGAGTGATAGCCATCCAGAACTCACAGAAACCACCAGCCCAAGACTAAAGTACAAAAGTTCCTGGAATACAGCTGCAGCCAGCATGAGTGTGTCTTCATGTGTTTGCTTATTTACTGGCCTGTGAAAGACAAAGGCCTACAGAATCAAACTGATTGAGTTTACCTTTACTCACTTAAGGAAAAAAACCTTAAAGCAATAAAATGTCAAATTTATAAATTACATTTTTATATATAAATTTGTGCATCTGTATATTTAACTTGTGGTCTCAATTAGAGTCTCGTAATTGTCAAGGAAATGTTAATGCAAGGCAATTAAGAATTGTACAGTGAACACATGTACTCCTTATTTATTTTTGTCAAGGCTAACTAAAAACAACTTGTGATACTAATGGATCCTAATAGGGAAGTAGCTATTAATTAAATAAATAGCCTGTTAGACTGAGAAATGAAGTGTCAGTACAAGAACAGTGCACTAATATTGTTAAAGAATAGTAATTAACTCACAGCCTTTAGTAGTGGCATAGATATTTATATTTGATTTTGCAGATATTTGTGTCTGTGATGTCAAATTAATTAAATTAAACCTGGAAGCATGTTTTAGAATAAAAGAAAATAGCAGTCATGTTCCACTGTATCTGGAAGAGACTAGATATAAATAAAATTAAATGTCTGATTGTCCATGTCAACATAATGGGGATATTTTTAGATATAAATAATTCCTTACCACTTTTATCATCATCCACCATGGCTTGTATTTGTTGATGCTACTTTGTAGAGGACACAGTGCTGGAGTAACAACACCAAGAATACAAATCCAGGCCTCCACATAGGAAGCTAGTGCCCAGATTTGGTATATGGATTTCTCAATTAAATCTTTGACAAAACAAAAAGTTCCATTAATGGGAAAGGGGAAGAAAGCTCAGGAACAGGGTGTTCTGGCAAATTTTGTGGAGGCAAAGAACTTGAAATACATGTAGAATATACCTTCACAGAGGACAGTGGCAATGGTCAGGTGGGGACCGCAGCTTGAACCAAGCTTATTATGTACATTCTGGGCAAGGTTGGATAAGGGATTTACATAGTTAGGACCACATAATATGGGTTCTGTGGAACTGGATTTGGTGCTCCTGGGGAGAACAACAAAATCAAGATTTTTATTTTTTAATTTTTGTTTATTTATTTTGAGGATTGATCAGACTGGAGTGGCCAGGGACATTTGAGGATGGACATGTAGGCTAGAGGCAGCAAGACTACCTAAAGCTTCTTGTGGGAAAGAAGAGGTGAGGTGAAAGGCTAGAGAGATTGCTCAGTGGTTAGGGGCATTGGCTGCTCTTGCAAGGTTCAGTTCCCAATATCCATACGGTAGCTCAGAACCATCTGTAACTCCAGTTCCAGGGCATCCAAGACCCAGCATTTTTGAGCACCAGGAACACATGTAGTACACACACACACACACACACACACACACACACACACACACACACACATCTATATCTAAATCATTTGTATCTATATCTAGATAGATAGATATATGCATGCAGGTGAACATTCATATAAAATGAATAAATGTTTATAAAAAAAAAGGGATGTGAACATGCTTTCCTAACCACATTTTAGATTTCTTAGGGCAAAAGCACTGCCATGCTTCTGCTCATTGGCCCATGATATATAATACAGTAGGTGCTGACCTTTTGATATTAGCATTGGGCCTCCTGGATAAGAATGCCTTGTGAATAAACAAGTCAAAGAAACCTAGGGAGATTCAAGTAGCGGTCATTCTAGTGTGAGGTGATAAATTTCGTGATCGATTGAGGCTTAGCATAGTCCTGAGAAATCATTATTGAGTTACTTGGTAATAACAGCTAGAGGTGAGCAAAGTGTTCATTCCCCCTACAACACAAATGCAGACCACTAGTTTCCTGGGATCTGGACAAATAAAACTTAGGTTTTAATTAAACTGTGACTGAATTAATTGGAAGTCACTGCATTGTGTGGTAATCACCAACTTCGATGTTATTTATTCTGCCTCAGCTTTCTAATTTATCTTCCTTTTCTGTAAATGTAAAAATCCTTTTGGCCTTTTAATTATAGGGAAACATTGAGTTAGAATTAAGTGAAATCATGGTGGCCGGCATTTTTTTCCTCCTTTAGATTCTCAAGATAAGCTTTTATTGTGCTATGTGTCCTTTTTATCACATACTTTTTAAAATGTGGTGATAACAGAACTGATAATGTTAACAGTACTGACCGCAGTCATTTCTGCTTTCCCAGAATTTATTTAGTGCTGGATGTTCATAACTGAGTCACAACTCTCATGTTAAAGGATTATTCTTTGCTTTCTTTAGTTTTTTCACCAAATAAAGAAGCTTTTCAATTCAATTGGTTTGTTGTCATATCTGTCATGTGACATGATTAATTAATGGCAATTCAAATTTTTGCTTAAGTCTATAGAAATGTTGAATGTATTTTTTGTTGCTGAGGGGATGAAATGGGGTCATTGGCTAAAAGATCTTTTCTTCTGGTTTTTGCCCCTTAACTTTCTTTTTCCAGAGACCAATTCTCCTAGGGGTGGCAATTCACAGAAACTGGAAATGTATGTAGTAATTTCTCTTCAGTGGATCGTATTCCTAATTTTGTTGTACCTCATCCCAAAAGGTGTGCTAACTGTTGGCAAATAATTAACAATTTATGTCCCTTAATACTGTGCAAAGCACTTTCCAAAGTGTGCTTTGTAATGAGTATCTAATAAAAGCTTACTATAAGTCCAAAGCTGGGTTCAAGTTTGAGGCTATGCAGCTCAGCCCAAGCTCTTCTCATCTCTCTGGGTGGCAGGGTAGGCAGTATCGCTTTTCTCCTTCAAAGTGTCCAGGCAAAATCATTCTGCAGCAGCCTCTAGCAGATCCATTTCCACACTAATATCCCTCATGACCAAGAGAAAAATAATTTGACTCATATATAATCTGGTTCTTCCTCATCTGTGTTGAAACATTTAATGACCTGGTATCTTCGCTCAGCAAGGCTAAGGGTATTCTGTCAAAACACCATGATGGATTATGTGCTGGGTGACCTTCTGTGACAGAGGTTGGGATGCTCTGTGTGTCAAGCTTGCCACCCCCACAGTGAGAAGAAGGTTCCCAGAGGAAAGGCCCTCCTGCCTGTACCTGCTTGCAAAGGGCCCCTCCCTTCAGGAAGGCATTAGCTAAGACTTTGGAAATAGGGGCCATACTGGTCTTAAGGGATTAGATACCCACTTTGAAAGTTTAATAAAAGGAGAAACTATGACTAAATTCTCTCCGCTTTGCCCAGGAATCACTACCTATAGAACTCTTACAAGGTTAGCTCAAGGGAAAATGGACATTTCTTTTAATTGCTTCCTCTGACTCACAGTACAAATTAGAGCACACTTAGCATTTTTTTATTTATAATTATTTTTTAACTTTTTACTTGTTACCCTTCCCCTTGTAAGTAGTTAAGAAACAAAAGCACCACTACACACAAAATGAGCTCACCACATTCCAAGGGCCTTGGAGACTGCTCAGATAGAAGGAACAGCTTTATGCTACAGAGGAGTGCTGTTTGCAGTTCTTTTAGCCAGCTTCAGAACAAGGGTGCCCCCAGTTTGTGCAGAAAGAAAAGTAGAAGGCTCACAGGCCACACCACCTCGAGCCCAAACAAACTTGGAACACATTTGTTCACAAGGTGCTCTGCCACCACGTTGTGAAGTGGCATATTTTAAATGCTGAAGAGGTAAAATTCCTAGTTATGCTACCCCACACTGGCATTCCCATTTTCAAGATACTTAATCATGATATCCTGTCCATTTATCCAAGTTGAAAGTCAGATTACACCATTCCTTCAAATCCCCTGCACCTGGCACAGTGCCTAGACTTGAGAAGGCATTAGCAAAACAGTTTGGAATGAATGAGTGAATGAATGAATGAATGAATGAATGAATGAATGATTAAATAAACATAGAACTAGCCTGCTGTTTGGTAGGTTTATCTGCAAAGACTATTAATCTATCCTCATATGTTCTGTTCTATTGGCTTCTTACAGATTTAGTAAAAGAATAGGCTTTATTTCTAAGACTTTCTGATGAAGGCTAAAAAGTGGCACAAGAAAAGGGAAAAACATAGTGAGTCGAACCCTGGGTTTTTATACAGTAGATTTCAGCCAGGTACTACTGAGCCAGATTGAGGGGTAGGCTGGTAAGGGAGAGCCAGTAAAAATGTTCAATTCATTGGCCAATGTGAGCAAGGTAGGGGTGTAGGGCATGAAGCCAAACCAAGAGATAATGCAAATGTAAGATGTTTCCTTCACACAGGTTAGCTTGGCCTGCAACAGCTGCTTCTCTGACCAAGATGTCCTTCATCCTGGATCTACTTGGCCACACACCACTGAGATGTGATGGGCATTCTTACCAGCTCAGAGCCATCTGCTCTTTGCTAGACAACAGCTCTTCTGTGCTTGTTTTTCCATCTCCTATTTGTTTCAATTTTTCATACATTTGAGTGTTTGTGTGTATTTGTCCTTTCATTTTTGACATCATAATATAAGTACAGAATTTGTCCCCTCCAAACCCTCCCGTATGCCCCTCCCCACTCTCCGTCAAATTCATTGACCACTCTCTTTTTTTGTGTGATTATTGGCCTATAGTTTTGGTTTTTTGTTGTGTCTTTATCTGGTTTTGACATTAAAGTGATATTAGTTTCACAGAAGGAGTTTGAGAATGCCACTTTTTTGTTGTTTGTTTGTGTTTTGTTAGTTTGTTTTTGTTTGTTTCTGTTTCTGTTTTTTTTAGCTGGAAGATTTTTTTATTACTACTCCACTCTCTTCATTTGTTATAGGTCTGTTTACATTGTTGACTTCTTGGTTTTATTTTGGTGGTTTGGCTGAATCTGGAAAATCATTCACTTCTTTTAGACTTTCCAGATTCATAGAGTAAAGGTTTTTTTTTTTTTTTTTTTTTTTTTTTTTTTTTGATTTTTCGAGACAAGGTTTCTCTGTGTAGCTTTGAGCCTTTCCTGGAGCTCACTTGATAGCCCAGGCTGGCCTCGAACTCACAGAAATCCGCCTGCCTCTGCCTCCCGAGTGCTGGGATTAAAGGCGTGCGCCACCAACGCCCGGCGAGTAAAGGTTTTTAAAATATTCCCTTATAATACTTTGGATTTCTTTGGTGTCTGCTGTAATGTTTCCCTGTTCATTTCTGGTTCTGTCAGTTGGACTCTTTTTCTTTCTTTTGGTTAGCTGGGCCAAGGGTCTTTCAATTTTGTTTATCTTCTCAAAGAGCCAGCTCTTAGACTTGTTGATTCTTTGTATTAGTTTCCTTATTTCAATGAGTTCTGTTCTGATTTTTATTATTTCTTGCCATTAATTGGGTTTGGATTTGGTTTGTTTTTGTTTTTCCAACTTTTTGAGTTGCACTGTTAAGCCATGTATTAGTGTTCTTTCTGAATTTTCATGTAGGCACTCAGAGCTATAACTCCCTCTCGGGACTTCTTTCAATGTGTCCCAGAGGTTTTGTGTTGGACTTTTTCATTTTCATTTAGTTGCAGGAAATTTTTTTCTTTCTTTCTTGATTTCTTCTTTGACCCATTCTTTGTTTAGTAATGAGTTGGTAAATCTCCAGGAGTATATGTATCTATTAGATGTTTTATTGCTGTCAATTTTAAGACTTATGGCATTGTGGTCAGATAGGCTATAAGGAGAACTTTCAATCTTTTTGAATTTGTAAAATTTGTTTTGTGTCCCAGGTTGTGGTCTAGTTAATCTAATAATATTGTCTCTATTTTTCAAATATCAAGTAGGAAAAAGACGGATGCTAAGGCGTTTCCAGGGACATGGCAGCCACTGAGAAAAAGAAAGAAATGTTGATGCAGACTTTCTGCATGTCTACTCGGTGGGTTGCAGGTCTTGTGGGACCATGCCAGGCCTGTGCAATCAGAACTCCCAAGTAGCAAACTCACTGTTGAGGGGTAGTGTTTACTCAGAGGTGTAGCTTGCACTCTCAGATTTAAAATCTCATTTACTTTTCCACATCATTAAGGATACTTTGCCAGACTGAAAGTAAGAGAATGTGGGTTCACATCTACAGCCAACTGTTGACCTCTCTGGATTCTAAAGCAATTAACAACAAAAGTGCTAAGAAAATTGAGTGAGACAGCACACAGAAAACCTACGAATCAGCTGCTTCTCAATAAATGTTGAGTTTTAAACTGCAGTTAGAAAAGTGAAGCCCAGCAATGGGGTATCAGATCTGAATATTCGTCCTTTGTGCTAATGATTTTGCATAAAAAGAATGGTGGAGGAATTCAATTATCTACATACCTGTGTCTTACAACCAAATTTAAAACTTAAGAGGAACTCATTCTTTCTTTAGGCAATTAATATAGTGAAGAAAGGGTTAAGGAATTGTATCATTTTATTCAAATATATTTTAATATCAATATCAGAAAAGATAGACTCTAGTATAAAAGTCTTGGATCAAATCAAACTTATTATCCAAAATTCCCTGGGATTATTAAGGCGCTATGAATTTAGCCAGTGGGATTTCCATTACCAGTCTCTCTTTCTACTTATAATGACCAATGCATGAAACTGGTGTTAAAACTCACTAGTAATCAATGTACTCTTCTTCATTTCAGTAATTGAGTTTATCAGATGAAACAGTATATCAGCCATAGCCTACTTTGATTCAATTAAAGCCTTCATTTTCCTAACCAGAACCACTGTTAATTAAGACTATTTGTACTCACATTCTAATCATTAAAATTATTTTTGACTAGGCATCCCTTAGATTTCAGACTATTCTATATATTTATACCCCAATTATTCTTACAGACACCTAAGGCTCTCTGTAATCTCTTATTTTTTTTATATTTTTTTGGCAATGCATATGCCATTTAATGGATGCCTGTGAAGATGGCATCATCAGGGCTCTATAAGCCTGGACCTATAATCTTCTAACCGAGCCTTTTCATTTTGATGGATAGATTTGCTATATCAGTGACATAAATTTAATTATAAAAACATCCCTACCCTTTAACAGCATCATTTATAACATGTCATCAGTCTTCCCATAAGTCTCCTTTCTGCTCAGTCTCATCACTTCATCAATTTTCAGTACCACGATCCATGGAAATGAAATTCATTTTGTTAAAATCAATAAAACACCACACAGTTGTCATTTACTTTAAAAACAACACCTTTTATATAATTTCAAATGGTATTTTTTTATTTTCTCATGCTTAATAAAAAAAATCTGTTGAGGTCCAATATCACACTATTTACAAGGTCTCAGTAGAAAACAAAAAGAAAACTCAATGAGGTGATTGAAAGACTTTTAATAAATACCCTGTGTTTATTAAAATAAATGCTGTGTCTAAAAGTACAAGCAGAGTTGAGGAAAACAAGAAATACGGAAATACATTCCAGAGACAGTTGTGGTAAGGAGTCATGACTCTGGCACAATTGAGCAAGGGGTAGGAACAACTGTTAGAATCTGAACTGTACAAGTAAGAGCAGAATGGATAATAGAAGCAAGTGATCTCACAGGGAGGAAGATTGTGAACTCACTTTCCTTGTGCCCTATCAGCTTCTACTGGAAGTTTCCAATGACATACCCAACCTGGAGACAAGTATGCCTCTTTATGCAGCTTATGAATGCCAGGCTCTATGGCACAAAGAACAGTACACAGTGGTGGAATCTGCCTCTAGGGTTAAAAGAAACCACAAGCTTCTAAGCACATGGGTCTAGAATATGTTGTGAACTGATTCAACTGCAGAAACATGAAAGCTGCCTTAGTGGATTCTGAGGGCACAAGGCTGGACAAGGCTGAGCAAGGTTTACTGGAAGATGCCACAGTTACTTTCCAGACTTGCCCACCCTTTAATATTTCAAGCTTCCTCCCTCAATCTAACGATGACTATTCTTCCTCTCCTGCACTGAAACCTTGGAGGGAACTGTTGCCTCACCCTTCACACATACAGAAGGGCACATTGCCTCAGGCCACTTATACCTGGTACACATGGCAGTTCCTATCTGCATGAGGGGACCCGTAAAGCAGCCTATGCCATGGTGTCAGATACTGGGGTGGTAGAAAGCACAGGCATTACCTGCACACACTACTAACCAACAGGCTGAGCTGATAGCTCTCACTCGTGCCTTCCATTTGGCACAGGGACAATCCCTAAATGTTTACACAGACTCCAAATATGCTTTCCATATCCTCCTGTCCCACGCTGCTATTTGGAGAGAGCATGGGCTTCTTACAGCAAAGGGAGGATCCACATCTAACTCAGGCCAAATAATGGCCGTGCTAAAAGTCTCCCATCTTCCCAAGGCTATAGGAATTATCCACTGCCGGTCTCATCAGAACAACAGCTCCATTATCTCTAAGGGAAATAACTGGGCTGACCAGGCAGCCAGGACAGTGGCCTTCCAGGGCCAAGCCTCACCCCACCCACCTCAGGGAATCCATACAGTACAGCCCGCACCCTCACAGGCAACTCCTGACACTAGGCAAACTCTGTCCTAACTACACCAGCTCTTTCACCCTAATAGTCTTGCTCTGTCTCAGTTCATAAAAGTCCACTTGCATCCCACCTCTGAGGATTTACAATTCTTAAGGACTATTACTGCCTCTTGTGAAATTTGCCAAAAGACAGGACCCCAATACCAGATACTGGAGTCAGCCTTTTCCCACCCACCAGGCTAGAGGTTCCCTTCCAGGGACTGACTGGCAGCTCGATTTTACCCATATGCCCACCATCAGTAAAATTAAATATCTCCTCATGATGGTGGACTCATTTTCAAATTGGGTGGAGGCATACCCGGTTTCTAATAAGCAGGCTCAGACAGTTGCAGATCTCCTTCTCCGAGAAATTATTCTTCAGTTTGGGATTCCTGCCTCTCTTCAGTCTGATAATGGTCTGGAGTTCACCTCCTAGATTTCCCAGACACTAGCTAAGGCTCTTAATATTCCTTGGCATTTTCATCTCCCATGCCATCCTCAGTCCTCAGGAAAGGTGGAGCATACCAACCAGTTTTTAAAATCTATTACTAAGATGTCACAGAAACTTCACCTCAACTGGGTAAAATTATTGCTTCTAGCTCTTTTCAGGCTCCGAGCCCTTCCCAAGAAGCCTCTTTCAATTTTTACATTTGAACTAATGTATGGGAGACCGGCTCTAACACTGGGTCTTCTATCCAAACCTTCACCCCTCCCAGACAATCTGTTAACTCCCTTATTCTGTCACCTAAGGTCTATCCTGTGGAACTTCACAGATCATTCCTTACCTCAGTCATGTGACAGTCCTTTTCCACTCCCAATCCGCATTGGGGATCAGGTTCTTCTTTCTTCTCCAGGCCAGCTCCCCTCACCCCTTTCCCCTAAATGGCAATGACACTTCAAGGTAATTCTTGTAACCCCCACAGCAGCTAAGCTCAAGGGCTTTCCCCACTGGATCCACCTGTCCCATCTGAAGCCTTTCATCTCACCTCCATCCCAGAAAAATCTCTGTTCATACACAGTGACACAGACAGGGCCCTGCTCTCTTAAGTTCCAGAGGACACCAGGATCCATTGCCTTGTCACCAATTCCAGAAGAATGAGTTCTCACCCCACAAGCTCTTCCTTCCTGGTTCCCTGTCCTAATTAACTACTCAACTAATTGTTACAGGGCCACCATAGAGCCAGAGGACGAGCACCATCAATATATCCAGGTGATAAGGAACAGTAACAGTCTAGAGGTATTTACATCCCCAGACCCAAAAGGGACTGGAATCTGAAAAGAAAAAACAAACAAACAAAAAGCCAGACTTTAATGTAACAATTTATTACTGTTAAACACCCTCAGCAATTGATCATCTGTGTTTCCTGGATGCTAAACTAAAATGAAACAGGACCTTAAAATAACCTGTCTCAGATAAGGCTTATCTCAGGTAAAAATTAAAAGCAATGTTCTAAATATCCCCCCCACACACACTAACACTAACCAATATAGCAGAGTACTAGACGTTATAATATTATGGTCACCAGCTCAAGATTTTAAATTTCCCATGGCTGCTTCTTAATATGTTTAAAAATTCTTCCAAGCTCCAGAATCAGCTTGAATCCAGCTGGACAGGTTGAATCTACTTCAGATAAGTATAACCCAAACTTTCCTGGTCCCGGGACCTCCTCCTTCACCCTGGGACCTCCCAAAGGAAAAAAAAATTTTCTAAGCTTTTCTCTGTCTCACCAGCACCCTCTCCAACACAAGCAGCCAGAGTCCCAAGCCAAAATAGATGATGGATGGCTCCAAAGCGGCAGACAACAATCTACCATCCCAGGACACCTGGCTACCTCAGAAGCCCCCTTCCCTACCCCCGCCCCCCCCAAGAGTCAACCAACGCTAACCAAGGCAGCTGGAAGCAGTTTTCAGGAGACATGATGCCCTCATACCTGCTCATCTGCCATCTTTTACAAGAATAAAGAGTCCAAGATGATAGGAATTCTAACCACACCCCCATGATCTTGCATGACCTGGTGAGACACCTAGTCATTTCCACCTAGTCATTTCCACACCATATGTCCTACGTAATCCGTGTGCTGCTTGGTCATGTAATTTGCATGCAGTGTGATCATGTAATCTATGCACATGCATGGAGTAGCCACATGGGCCCATATGTGCATGCGCAGGGTAGTCCATAAAAGGCGAGTCCCAAGTACCCTCCTCCCTCTCCACACATGTCTTTCCAACAGGCCTGACCACATTCTGTCCTTTTCTCCCTCCTCCTAATAAAACTCTCATAGTGGGTTTTGTTGTGCCTCATGACTTTTCCTAGCAGGGTAAAAGCACCGCATAAAACCAGCACTTAGGGCGTGCTACCTGAGCTTGAGTGTGACTGCCTGGAACCTCACACCAATGAGCCTCATCAGCCCATTCTAGTCTTAGCTTCTGTGGTTCTGCTTCTTCCTAGGGATCATTGGTGCATTGGTCCACGAGGGTGGAGGGAGCAGAAGGGTAAGATGGAGAAAGCCCTCTGGGAGATGACTTCAGTGAATTGGCTCAGCTTTATTACAGAGTATAGGAAATATATAAGATTGGGGAGCCTGGGGACAAACCCTGATTTACATTAAGTGGCACAGACCTATCATAAGGTTTCCTATGTGGCAGCAGGGTCCTATAGCAAAGCTCCTAGTATAAGTCTTAGTTACAGTATGTGCAGCAATGGAGGCTTCTAGCAGGAAACTGTGCCAAGGATCACCCTAGAGATAAATCAGGCATCCAGGCTTAGAGACAGATTTCAGATAAGGTCAATCCTGTAGGCCCAGGGACATTCTCCAGATAATGGCAGGTAGAGAGGAGAAAGCCTTACTGGAGGGGGTCCCATGTCATCAAGATTTGGTAAAAGCTGCCAGGCCATGATAGATGGCAACTTCTGACCAGCAAGAACTTCCAACAACCTTCATTCTTCAAGCATTTTTCAATGTAGCCAGAGAAATATACACACAAGGAACTATACACAAAAGATTCTGGGGCAAGGTTTATGCTAAAGTATAAGAAGCATTACAAAACCCAGATGTCTAAATAGTAAATTTCAATTGCAGAATTTGGTCTGATTGCTCTAAAGATAGGTCATTTAAGCTGGATACTGAAGGACCTGTAAGATTTTGAGAGATTCATTTGTTGAACAAGTATTTCTTGAGCTCATATTATTGAGCCAATTGTTATTTTAGGTGCTTGAGGAAGAAACCAAGTCAATAATAAAATGCAAACAAAGTAATGTCAAGAAGGAAGATGAATCCAGTAGCATTCTCTCCCTCTCTCTCTAAGCACTAAAATATTTTTAAGAGAGAAAGGGAGGTCTTTATTGGTATCTTGTTTTTCTGCATATCTGTGAGAAGAGGTACAAATTGTCTTCTCTGAACTATCTTTTCAAGAATATTTGTAGAGCAAATAGCCTTAAAGGATGTAGCAACTCCTTCTACAGAGAGCAGGGGTTAAGTAGGTTTGGTGACTGTCTAGCACAAAAAGGTTTGGATTCCTCACATTCATAGTTGCTGTAACTGTAGCACAGCCCGATGTGTGTTGGGCCCTCCACATTACATTACTTTGGGGCTGGAGGAGACAGCAACACAGGGGGAAGCTCTGCTGAGTAATGACACACTGTGTCTTAACTGGAGTCATGGTTTCTGGATACACACATGAAATTACGACAAGGTACTTAGGTATAATAGGGTAAACTTCAGACCCTCCATTAGTTCTTGGTAGGTTTTGGTGACAGTAGATGTTGATGGAAACTTGGCTTTCTGGAACAGAAATGGTGAAGTCATATAAGCCAGGGTCAGGCACACAAAATCACTCTCTAGACTTCAGCACAAATATTTTCATCCACTCAGGTGTCACCCATGTTTTTAGACTTTATTGCTGCTGTGACCAAAAACTCAGAGAAGATGACTTAAGACAGGAAGGATTACTGAGGCCCATTGTTTTGGGGTTTTCCATTCTTGGCTCTACTGCTTATGTGCATGTGGTGAAGCACTAATTATTTTTTAGCAGCTTACTTGGGTACAGTTTACATATAGTAAAGTCATTTAAAGCCTACACATTTTGATGAGTTTCAGAAAATACAGATTTTGTGTAGTCTATCACCGCACTCAAGATCCAGAACACTTTTCATAGCTCTGGTGTTCTTCTGGCCTCCTATGACACACTGAACCTTTCTGTTTTCTTACTACTACCTCTGAGGCAATTGCTGATCTGTTTTCTGTCCCTATAATTTTATTTTAGAGTTGTGTAAGTGAGATCACCAGTGTGTGTTTCTGTGTGTCTGACTCTGATCATACTGTGTAGTGTGTTTGAGATCCTCCTGTGCTGTTGACTATAGTAATCTCTTCCTTGGTGAGGATATGCTATAATTTGATTATTCACCCACTTATGATGGCTTTTAATTCTTCCCTGGTGGTTCAAGATCACGGATAAAACTGTTCATGGTTTTCTGCAAACATACATTTCCATTTTTTCTCCAGAGAGGTGCTTAAGAGTAGAATTGAGCTACATGCTAACTCTATCAAGAATTACTAAACTTCTCTAAAGTGATTATACTTCTCTACAGGCCCACCAGCAATGGAGGGTTCCATGTTCCTCTACATCCTGGGCAGCACAGGGAATTGTCACCTTGAATGTATCATGGATCTCATTGTGGTGTTCATATGCATTTCTCCAGTGACTAATGACACTGAATATCTTTATTTGTATTTGTGACCACTCATACATCTTCTTGTAGGTATCTACTCAAACTTTGACCTACTAAAAATGTTTTAACCTTTTCTTATTGACTTCCAAGAATTCTTCAGGTAATCTGAACATTAACTCTTTGTCAGATATTGACAACAGTGAATGTTTTATCCTAATGCAAAAAAAGCTTTTAAATGTTCATTTTAAAAGAATTAATCTAATAAGCTATGTTTTGTTTAGCTAAGGACTACTACTGTTAAGGTCCAGTTCCTTTCCTTTTAATACCTTAGAAGTGTAGTGTGTTTTGAGTGCATTTATTTCTATTGCTCACTTAATGAGCAGGTATTTACTAATGTTCATTTACCAAATGACTTCAGTCAATTAAATATCTATAGTTGAGAATGTCTGTCATGTGTCCTACAGTTTCAGATTAAGGGGATACAGTACAGTTACTCACCATGGTGAGGTTAAATCATACTGTTTTCACATGGCAAGGTCTGCCACAGTCTACCCAAGACCCTAAGTTTCCCTTTATTGATTTATCAGAGAAGGCAATATGATTAGGTAGTACAAATTTTCTGTACTCCTTGTGGTGAATATGGCCATATAATTATGACAATAAGACAGTAAGTTTTCAGATCCTTGTAGCAAGAAAAAGAAAAAGCCGGGCGTTGGTGGCGCACGCCTTTAATCCCAGCACTCGGGAGGCAGAGGCAGGCGGATCTCTGTGAGTTCGAGGTCAGCCTGGGCTACCAAGTGAGCTCCAGGAAAGGCGCAAAGCTACACAGAGAAACCCTGTCTCGAAAAACCAAAAAAAAAAAAAAAGAAAGAAAAAGAAAAAGATGTATGTGGTAGTCAGAGTGTTTAGGCTTAAGGCAAATGTCAGCTGTCATCTTAAAGATATAGTATTATAATTTTATGGAATTTTTTTACTCTTTCATTTCACTTTTATTTCTTCCCTCTTAACTCTGTATTAATCAGTGTTCTCCAGATAATGAGAACAAGAACCAATTGGAGCCAATTGGAGATTACACACACACACACACACACACACACACACACACACACACACACACA
>CABHPH010105372.1:48888-69257 GCA_902168325.1 Peromyscus nudipes
AGAGAGAGAGAGAGAGAGAGAGAGAGAGAGAGAGAGAGAGAGAGAGAAGAGAAGAGGAGAGAAAATGCTAGAACAGTTCTTGAATCTGATGGTCAGACCCATGGGTAGAGGACGGCCACATGATGGATGCCCTATGCTCCTTACAATATAACAGTCTTAGGAACTAGAAAGCAGTAGAGACAGAGTCCTGAGGAGCTGGTCCCTGTCTAGTTACTACCTCTGGAATGAGAGGGTGGATAATGTGGCAGAGGGGATAGAGAAATTAGCATCCTTTAACACCTGTCCCCTTTGGGGGCATTGACTGTACATCCTAAGACCACTGAATCATGGAAAACACTTGGCTAATGATCTGGATGGCAGCTGGGGAGCATCTGGTACAGGCCAATGTTGGTGAACTGCCAAAGATTGTGAGTAAATGGACTTATTACACGGAGCTAATACACATATACATAGCCCCAGAGTTGGGAATATGCCAGGACATGTCTGATGCAAACTCCCATGGGGCCAAGTCAGAACATTTTCCTAACAGAAATGAAGGACTTGATCTCAGCCACTGCTCTGGGGAGTGTATTTCGGACTCTGATTGCAGTATAGACCCCTATTGGGCCGTCATACACAGGACATGACTATAGCAATGCAGCCCTGTATATACAGTACACAGCCAAGAGAAAAACGGGGCAGGTAGAAATGTGAACTGCTCAGGTTGCCTCCAAGGGAAAGGGAAGATGGACTAGATCCGACACAAACTGAAACATAGGCCAGGAGCACAGCATATCTCCCATACCTAAATGTAGGTAGATTTCGTCCTCTTCGTCGATGAGGAGAAGATATATTGCCAGACAAATGAAGTGCTTTTTGAAGTCAAAACTGCTCCAATGGTACCAGCAGTTTTCTAATGGACACGAAGTCATAAACAACCAGTATATGCCAGGGACACCTTAAGGATTTTCTGATGCCTACGGCAGATAATTTCACCACCTTGAGTGAGGGTGGGACAAAAGTGGCTGGCTGAAGGGGACCCCAGAAGAGCAGAGGACTCATATTGCACTGGCAATTCATTTGTACCACCACACCAAGGTGCAGAGAGTGCTGGCCTTTACTGACTTTACTTTAGTCCACATGAACCTAGATTGGTTTCCTGGACTAGCCATGTTCCTAGATGGCTATGGTGGCCACACATTCAAGGTCAAACCAGTGACTCTGATGTTAGGAAATGGCCATTTGGCCCCTTGGCCATATATAGTGAATGTCTCCCCAGTAGCTAAATCTATCCTAGGTGGACACCTTGTAAGAGCTAGCCACACACCAAACACCCAGTGGCGAGTTTAAACTGCAGGCTACAAATCAGTGGTGAGGGGCTGCCCACACCACCCCCCATAAATGCTGCTAGCCCTCAGAAGCCTGGTTTGTATGTCAATATTAGCTTTCTGGGCAAGGGGCATAAAAGTCACTCAAACTATTCTGTATTTATAAGCAGCTTTGGATATGCAGATTTTTATTCAGGGATCCACAGGAATATTGCCACACAAGAACTTTCTTCCTCAGTGACACTGCCCCAGAGAGGAGGGTCCAGAACAATTTGCCTTTACCAGGGAAAGTCAACAATGGATGTTTGTGATTTTGTCCCAAGTGTGTATGCATGGCTCCACTATTTTTCATGTTTTGGTGGCTATAGCTGGTTTTAATGTCAACTTGCCACACATTAGAATCACATGAGTAGGGAGCCTTGCTGGCAGAATTGTCCTGATTGCCTTGATTGATGTGGGAAGGCCCACCCCAATTGTAGGCAGCACATTTGGGTAGCATTCCTGATAAAAAGGGATGTTTCAGAAGGAGATTTATATTGCCTTTTTCTCACTTGGCACCCAGGAGGTAGATCCCATGGAACCAAGTCCCTACAGAGAAGGGAATATCCCACCTCCTAATACTTGATATACTGAGGACTCTAGTGGAGGGCTATGGGATACAAGAAAAGTGGCAAGAGTGTAACTGATATCATTGGATATAAACAGGGCTTGGCCAAAGCAGATAGTGGTCTGGAATAAGGACTATATGGCTGATAGTCACAAATCAGCTGTCAACACTCCGTGTGGGCCATTGAGAGCCCCTGTGGGGAACCTCCAGATGGAAAGGCCCCCTGATGCCTAAGGAAACAGTTTAAGAGGTTGGAGAACCTACAAAGTCTGAGAGCCCAGGGAACCTACAGAGTGTGAGAAACTATGAAATACAGACAACTAGTAACATGTTGTCTATATTACAGATGATGAGCCCAATCACACCCTGATGTGCCTTCCCTGACAAACTGAAAGTTGTCTAAAAGGGATGGAGTGATGGGGATAGAAGGTCATAATGGACAATTAAGGTTTAAAAAATACGGCACTCATGTGAATACCGAGAATGAGCAAAGAACATCTAGGAGACCAGGAGTTAGGTAATAATGGATGACACAGGGTAACAGGGAAACCCAGAGCAAGCCATAATGAAATCCGTTATATAACTATGTAGAATAAGAAGCCACTCTTGTTTGAGTTTTCTATAAACACAGCCTTGAGACGAGAGGCTTTACCTGAGCCTCCACCTTGTCTTTGCCTTTGTCAGCCTGCTGGTGGGTCTGCCTGGAGGCCCGTGTGCCCACTTCTGTGCTGCCCACCTGACAGCCAGCGTCTGTGCCTGTGCCTGCTGGGGTGCTACCTGCTTGTGCCTGGGTACCTACTGGTGCTTCCTGTGTGCCTGTGAAGAAAGGATGTCACACCCGCTTCTTTCATTCTCCTGAAACTCCAGCCCTTCAAGACCCCCTTCTCCTGGCTTCAGAATTCAGACCTAATGTTTACAATTTTGTCCATTTGCCATCTACTGACCAAGCATTTAGGCACACAGTCTATGAGAAAGAAGAGTGCTAGATGCCAAGTCTATCAGCAAGTTCATTGATGCTTTTGAGACATTTGCAACCTTATCTTGCTTATATTATTAAAAAAGCCTAGCCTCCATGAAGCACAGAGAAACTCAACAACATATTATTTCTTTCATTTTCTCCCCATAGAATCTAGAAATAATAGATTACTACTGTTCATTATCCTTGTTTCAAAAATGGGAAAGATAAGAAAACCAGGCTGCCTATTCAGCATAAATTATGTAAATGGGGCATTTCTCCCAATTTGTTTCATGATGATAGTCAAACAAATCTCTCTCTCCACATATACATGATTACATATTATAAAATTGTGTATATTTTATGTGTGTATGAATCATATATACGCACACATCGGCACAATCACAAATAAGTGTATGAGTTATCTGGATTCACTAGAAATGAGTAGGTTATTCAAATTATTCAAGTATGGCTCTTAGACCAGCAACAACAGGATCACCAGGAATTTGTGATAATGAAGAATCACGGGCTCTATCTCCAATCTACCAGATCAAAGTCTGACTTTTAACAAGACCCCCCCAGTTGATTCCCATGTAATTAAACTTTACCAGGCATTGGTGTAAACAGTTTTAACTAACCAAGAGGCAAAACAACCGCCTTAGGGGAGATGTTTTAATTATCTCTGTGTTTTTTAAAACATTATTATTTGGGAAGTAGAGATGGGATGGTCAAGATGTGGAATTTTCTGAATAACAACCTTAATTCTCACATATTCCTGACAGTGTAGACACTGTTAATCATGCTGTACAAGGTTAATCATCCAAATCACTTAAATACATAATGAATTGGGAGAGGTATTGAGAAATAGGATTTTATAATTAGTAATACAAACAATTAAAATTTTAAAATATTAACAACAGAATACTATTCAGTTGTTAAGAAAAATGAAATCATGAAATTTGCCGGTAAATGAACAGACCCCAAAAAAACCATATTGAGTGAGGTAACCCAGAGCCAGAAAGACAAATGTCACATATTTTCTCTCATCTCAGTTCTCGCTCCAAATCTTTGGGTGTGGATAACCATAGAAACCAGTGACATACAAAGGGACCAGGTGATATGAAGAAGGAAATGGAATTAGGAGAGCAGTAGGCTCCAACTAGGAGGAAGGAGGGAAGTCAACAGAAGAAGGGGGAAGAGGGACAAATAACACCCAGATTGTCTGATAAAGCCTCAATGAATCATATTATCTACTTAAACTTATACACAATACATATAATTGTGTGTATTGTGTCAACAATGTTCCCCATAAAAACCTTAAACTAACAAAAACACTAGCACCAGGCACAGGAAACCTCTTTTCAAACGATTGGTCAGAGCAGTCCAGGGGATTCCCCAAACAATATAGAGTATCAGTGTAGCCTTTGCTTGCCTTTCAAGGGTTAAGGGTGGGTAACTGTTGCTGAACACACCATACATACATTGGGATGTAGGACTCAGATGATTTGATTTCAGCCGCATCTGCCCTGAAAGCCTGTTTCCTGTGGTCTAGCTTCCATGATTCCAGAAAATACTATGCAAACTGCCAAGAAAGAGAAGCAAGTAAAAGCCACCCAGTCCTATCCAGCTGCAATGTCTGTGAACCACAACAATGGCCAGCATGGCAAAAAATGCATCAAAGTGCAAGAAAAGGCACTCACGTGTCGGTGGCAACACAGAGCTGTCTAGTTGGACTTCAGTCCCACTCAACAGGAAGGGAATCATACCTGGTACTGCAAACTAGCCGGCTTCCAGAGGCTAATGCACTCATGAATATTAGAAAAGAATCTACTACCACCACCACTTTAGAATGAATAATTTCTCATTACATTCTAAATCTTACCCCTAGACTACCCCTCATCAAAGGAGCCTCTCTTCACAGCAGATGGAGACCATTGCAGAAAACCACAACTAGACACAATGCAGAGATCAACAGAGGGTGAATAATCCAGCCTCAGCTGGTCTATGGCATAGCACCTATACATCTACAGTTCAGGAAACGTCATGGAAGTGAGGCTGACAAGTCTGGAAGAGCCAGAATACCAGCAGGGTTGCTGTGGAACAATCTCCTAGAAATGGCTGCATAAACAAGACCAGAACAACCGAGGTGGGCATGTTGAGGTGGAAAGGGGAAATAGTCACGGAACCCCACTACTAGACGAAGGAATACAGGCAAGTAATGACTACTGAGAGAAGGAGAATTAGCCTCTTTCCAGGACGAGCTCCTGCACTGCTTGTCCAACCCAGAGTAGTCATCCTTGAAACAAATATACACCACCAACAAACATGGACTCAGCATGTTTTGTATGTGCTACATACAGACACATATTCATGTTTCAATAATAATAAATGAAAAGGAGGCTATTGACTTGTGAGTGGGTGGTATGGTGGGGTTATAGGGAGGATGGCTGGGAGGGACGATGGGAAGGAAATGGAGGTGGAACATGCTGTAATTCTATTTCAGTTATTTAAAAATAATAAAAGAGAAATCCTAAATCTTGTCTCTCATGGTGATGCATGCCCAGAAACTCAATATTTGATAGGCTGAGGTAAGAGGGTCTTGAAGTCCAGTCTAGCCTGGGCTACATAGGGAAACTGTTTACAAAATTGCAAAATCTCTCATGAGACTTTTACTTTCAGTGCCCTACCAGTCTCTGCACACTTACACATAGTGGTTAGATATGTGTATTTGTACTCAGATTTATTTACCATAAGACAAGGGTGGGCATAGAAAAAGCTGTGCTTCGGCCAGATGCCAGGCTGAGCTCCCGGAATCCAATTCATGAGAGAGAAGAGGGATTCTACAGGTGGGGGACATCAAGATCATAATGCGAAGATGTGCAGAGATGATCAGCCACACTAGTGGAAGCCCATGAACTGTAGACTAGTGGCTGTGGAGCCCCTGTGGGACTGGACTAGGCCCTCTGGATATGGAAGACGGTTGTTTGGCCCGAACTACTTGGGGGGCACCCAGGCAGGGGATCGGGATCCATCCCTGGTGCATGGGCAGGCTTTTGGGAGCCTGGTGCCTGTGGTGTGACTCCTTGCGCAGCCTTGGTGCAGTGGGAAGGGGCTTGGACCTGCCTAGGCTCAGTGTGCCAGGCTCTGCTGACTCCCCATGGGAGACCTTGATTTGGGGGATGTGGGGATGTGGGGTGACTAGGGAGGGAAGGAGGGCTGAGGGGTGGGAGGAGGGAGGAGGAGGGATCTTGGGTGGTATGTAGAGTGAGTAGAAAATTTCTTAATAAAGAAAAATGAAAAAAAAAGAAAAAGAAAAAGCTGTGCTTGTTAGAGGAAAAGAACATGGTGCTTGAAGCCTTTGCTTCGTTAATGGACAGTGCTATGTTGGATTAATTCTAATCATAATTAATTATGATAATAATTGCAACTACTATCAAACTTAGTGCTCACTTTATTTCATTCCATTGAGTTGCTGTACAACTACTACTTTTTAATAAAAGTATAGAAAGCATCTTGAATTTGTGTGCAGGGGCCATGCTAGTCTCTGTATCATTCCATTTTTAGTGTACACCATTTTTACTATGTGTGCTGTTGAAACAAGCACAAACTTTTTTTTTCTTTTGTCAACTGAGGGTTGAACCTAGAACCTTACTTATGCTTCTCAAGTGTTCTGCCACTAAGAAACTTCTCCCAGTCACAAGTATTGCTTAATTGATCTCCCATTATGTGGATAGTAATATAGTTGTCATGTTTTGATATTATATATAAATATCTTTGTGCAGCTGTTTAATTATTTAATATTGTAATTAGTTTCCTTGAGATAAATTATCAATAATGAAGTTATTGGATTGGAGCATATATAATTAAAATATCCTTTGAAATTCATTGACCTTTTAATTTTAATTTCAGTTTTTATTATGATATAATTACATTTCTTCCCTCCCTTTCTTCCCTCCAAACCCTCCCAAATACCCCTCCATGTTATTTTAAATTCATGGTCTCTTTTTTCATTAATTACTATTACATGCATATATGTATATACACAGATATTTTTAAATGCAACCCGCTCAGTCTTTGGAGTGATGTGTATGTGTTTTCAGCGCTGACCATATGGTATTGTGTAACCAATAGGAACTGGTGTGCTCTTCCCTGCAGAAGATTGTATCTCCCATTCTCAGCATTCCTTGGTTGCTTTTAATTCTTTTTTAAGGCCTCAAGGGCTTTACCCTATCGGCTTTGGCTTGTCTATTGGTATTGGTGGAAGTATTAAGGCAACTCTACGTAGTTAAGAGGGAGGTTTATTTTGTGGGGTAACTTACAAGTAAAGGGATAGGTTACAGGGTCTGGGAAAGGTGTAGTGCAGTCCAGCGGTGTTCTCTGGAGAACTCTGCTTGGTCTACCTCCTGCGTCCAGGAACCAAGAGCGCAGCTGATGTCAGGTCTTAAGTGCTCCTGTCTCGGCTCCACCTCGTAGGTGTGACAGTTACTGGACGCCTCAATGGGGGTAGTACTTCCAGGACAAAGCTGGAACAGCTACCCACTACATATTGGAGTCATTCTTATTCATCTCATGTTTGGGCAGTCATGGTGGTGAGACTTTGGCGTGTCTATTGGAGTCATTCTTGTTTATCTTGCATTTGGGCAGTCATGGTGGTGAGACTTAGGCATATCTATTGGACTAATCCTTGTTCAGCCCACATGTCTTTTGGAGTCATTTTGTTCATCTCACATTTGGGCAGTCATGTTGTAAGACTTTGGCATGGCTATTGGAGTCATCCCTGCTCAGCTCACATGTCTATTGGAGTCATTCTTGTTCAGCTCATGTTTGGGCAGTCATGGTGGTCAGACTTCATTGGTACAGCTTCTGGTATTACTAGTAGTCAAAATTTCACAGTACACTTCTGGCCCTTATACTTTTTTCACCTCATCTTCTACATGTTCCCTGAGCTATAGGAATGTTTAGTAGATGTATCCACTGGGATTGGGTGAACATTTTTTTTGAGATATTTCTTAGCCATTTTTTTCTTCTTTTGAGAACTCTCTCTTTAGGTCCCAGGCTCATTTTTCAAATAAGTAATTTGATTTTTGACTCTTTGTTTTTTGAGGGTTTTATATGTTCTGGATATTAGTCCTCTCAGATGTTCAGCTGGCAAAGATTCTCTCCCATCCAGTAGGCGTCCTCTTCACCCAGCTGGTTGTTTCTTTGGTTGTGCAGGCTTTTACTTTAATGAAGTAATATTTGTCAATTTTTGGCTTTAATTCTTGGGCAAATAGAGTCTTATTCAGTAAGTTCTTTCCTACATCTATATCACGTAGGGTAGTACGTATATTTTCTTACAGCAGTTTCAATATTTCAGGTTTCATTTTTAGGTATTTTAGTCATTTGGAGTTTCTTTTTGTGCAAGGTGACAGATATAAATCTAATTTCATTATCCGGCATGTGGACACCCAGTTTCCCAGCACCATTTGCTGAAGGTTTATTTTCTCCAGCATATGTTATCTGAGAGGCTGGCTCCCACTTTTTCTCAGGGTACTCTTGAGGAGAGAGGGATAAGAAATATTTAGATAGAAAGATAGTGTGGAGAAGACAGACAGAAGCACAGGATAGCTTCGGGAGGACCTGGATCAATATCCACCGGCCTCTTCTGTCTCTTCAAAAGGGCTTTTTATCGGAATGCCAAGGGGCAGGGCAAAAGACCTCCCCTTAGCACAGCCAAGTGCAGACCCTTCCAACCACCTGGTAACCACTCATGCGGTCAAGCCATCACCTAATGCAGCCCTGCTAGGTAAAGCAAGCTCAGATCTCACTAGGAAACCTCTGTGAGCTTCCACAACGCTGTTAGTATCTTTGTCAAATATTAAGTGTCGGAAGTTACATGTGTAAATGTTTGGGTCTTTGATTTTGTTCCATTGGTCTACATGTCTTTTTTTTTTTTTTTTTTTTTTTTTTGGTTTTTCGAGACAGGGTTTCTCTGTGTAGCTTTGCGCCTTTCCTGGAACTCGCTTTGGAGACCAGGCTGGCCTCGAACTCACAGAGATCCGCCTGCCTCTGCCTCCCTAGTGCTGAGATTAAAGGCGTGTACCACCACCGCCCGGCTTTCTACATGTCTTTTTTTTATGCCAGTACCATATTGTTTGTATTAATATGACTCTGTAATGTATCATAAGATCTTGAATTGTAATGCCTCCAGCATTGTTCTTTTTTCCTCAGGATTGTTTTGTTTATCCAGAGTCTTTCGTAGTTTCATATACATTTTAGGGTAGGTTTTTTTTTTATTACTATGAAAATTGAGATGGAATTTTGATTAGTTGAATTGAATCTTTAAATAGCTTTTGGTAGAATGGTCATTTTTCTTTTTTTGTTTGTAAGGTGTGCAATTTATAAAACTGGTTTCAAATCAGTGTACAGGCAAGCATTGGTTGCCTCAGCACCTTAACTCACTCCCAGGGAGACCAAAGCCTTCATACATCAAGTTGGGAGGATCAGAAAAAAAATGAGGAGGGCCTTGGTGGCTGAGGTGGAATGGTCATTTTTTTTTACAATGTTAATTCTACCAACCCATGAGGATATCTTTCCACTGTCTAGTGTTTTTATCTCTTCAGAGGTTTAAGGTTTTCATTGTAGAGGTCTCCACTCCCTTGGTTAGTTTTATTCCTAGATATTTTATTTTCTTTGAGGCTGTTATAAATGGGAGTATGTCCATGATCTCCTTCCCTCTATGTTTGTTGTTGATGCTACTAATTTGTGCAGTTTGATTCTGTATCCTGTCATATTGTTTTTTTGTTTGTTTGTTTTCTGGTAGAATTTTGGGGATCTCTAATGTATAGTATCATATCATCTGTAAATAAGAAAAAATAGTTTGACTTATTCTTTCACTATTGTATCCCTTTAATTTCCCTCTTTTACATTATTGCTCTAGCTTCAAGCACACTGTTGTAAAGGAGTGGGGGTAGTGGACATCCCTGTCTCTGTCCTGACTTTTGTAAAATTACTTCCAGCTTTTCTCTGTTTGGGAGGATGTTGGTTATAAGTTTCTCACATAAAGCTCTTGTGTTGAGGTATGTTCCCTCTAGCCCTACATCCTCTATGACTTTTATCATGAAGGCGTGTTAAGTTTGTCAAAGTTTTTTTTTCTGTATCTACTGAGATGATCATGTGATTTTTGATTTAAGTCCACTCATGTGTTTTTAATTGACTTGTATATACTGAAATATGCCTGCATTTTGGGGATAAAGCCAACTTGGTCATGGCATATAATCTTCTTCATGTATGTTTGTATTCTGTTTGCAAGCATTTTTTTGAACATTTTTGAGGATATGTTTATGAGGAATAATGATCTGTAGTTTTCTTTGGTGTGTGTGTGTGTGTGTGTGTGTGTGTGTGTGTGTGTGTGTCTTTACATTGTTAGGGTTTTAGAGTGATACTGACTTGGTAGGAGTTTGGCAATTCTTTCCTTCTTTTCTTCCTTTCTTCTTCCCTCCCTCCCTTCCTTCTACCCTCCCTCCCTCCCTTCCTTCCTCCTTCCCTCCCTTCCTCCCTCACTCCCTTCCTTCCTCCCTCCCTCCCTCCCTCCCTCCTTCCTCCCTCCCTCCCTTTCTTTCTTCCTTCCTTCCTCCCTTCCTCCCTCCCTCCCTTCCTTCCTCCTTCCTTCCCTTCCTTCCTCCCTCCCTTTACTTCTTTCTTTCTTCCTTCCTCCCTCCCTTCTTACCTTCCTTCCTACCTTCTTTCCTTCTTTCCTTCTTTCTTTGGTGTATGAATAGTTTGAAAAGAATTGGCTGTAGATCTTTTTCAAATGTTTTCTAGAATGCTGCTTGAACCTACCTGGTCCTGGACTTTTTTTTAATTTTTTTTCATTTAGAAATCTTTTTATTACTATTTCAATCTCCCTAATTGTTATGGGTTTATTTAGGTTGATGACTTCTTCTTGGTTTAATTTTGGTGGTCTGGCTGTATCTAGATAGATAGTCATCAATTTCAGTTAGGTTTTCCATCTTAAAAGAGTAAGGTTTTAAAAAACATTCCCTCACAGTGTTGTGAGTGTCTTTGGTGTCTGTTGTAATGACTCCCTGTTAATTTCTGACTCTTTTAATTTGGTCTCTCTCTCTCTCTCTCTCTCTCTCTCTCTCTCTCTCTCTCTCTCTCTCTCTCGGTTAGGTGGGCAAAGGGTCTGTCTTGTTTATCTTCTCAAAGAACCATATTTTAAATTCATTGATTTTGTTGGTTCTTTGTATTGTTTCCCTGTTTCTTTTTTCATTGATTTCTGCTCTGAATTGTATTATTTCTTGCTGCTGACAGGTTTGGATTTGGTTTGTCTCATTTTTTTTCCAACTCTTTGAGTTGCACCATAAGCCATTTCTTTGTGCTCTCTCTGATTTTTTTTTTTTTTATGTAGGTAGTTAAAGTCATAAATTTCCCTTCAGGACTGCTTTCAATGTGCCCCAGAGGTTTCACTGTGTTTTGTTTTCATTTTCATTTGCTTCTACTTCCAGAAAGCTTTTACTTTCTTGATTTATTCTTTGACCCATTCATCATTCAGCAATGAGTTGTTTAATCTCCATGGAGTTTGTGCATTTACTAGAGTTTTTATTTTTTTTTTTTTTTGCTTTCAATTTTAAGTTTTATGTATTGTGGTCATATAGGATAAAAGGAGTGCTTTAAAATTTTTTATTGGAAAAGAATTGTTTTGTTTTAATAAAATATTTATAGTGAATAAATATAAAATTTTATTATATTGGTAATATTTTATTATTTTTCTAAAACAGACCCAACATGTGGTCTATTTAGAAAAGCTTCTATGTGCTGCTTCATTTATATGTGATTTAAGTTTTTCAGGTTTGGTATTTTTTTGTATTTGGATATAATATTCTCTAGATATTTGTTAAGTACATTGGATGTCTGATATCAAATAATTCTGTTGTTATTCTGTTCATTTATTTTGTCCAGATAACGTGGCTGTTCAAAAAGGTGGGGTACTGAAATCACCTAATATTAATGGTTTGATGCTAATCTGTGTCTTTAAACCCAGTGGAATTTTTTCTGAATTTGGGTGCTCCAGACATTGCTATGTATACGCTAGGATGGGAATTTGATCTTCTTGATGAACTCTTCCCTTGATTAGAAGCGTCCCTCTTTAGCTCTTCTTATCGGTTTCAGTTTGAAGACTACTTTCTCAGTTCCTAGGAGAGTGATGCTTGCTTGCTTCCTGGTCCCATTTCATTGGAATGGTTTTGTCCTTTCCTTTACTCTGCAGTGGTGCCTGTTTTTAAGACTAAGATGTGTTTCTCGTAGACAACAGATAGGGGCTGTACACGTTCGCACTCCCACAGGCAATGGGTCAGTGTTCCTCTCACTCCACATCTTCACCACTGTGGGCTCTCACTTATTTTGTTGATCTCATAAAAAAAATTAGAGTGATCTCATACTAGTAACTGGCTGTGGGTCTCTGTGTTTGTTCCCATCTGCTGCAGGAGGAAGCTTCTCTGATGATGGCTGAGCAAGGCATTGATCTTTGCATATAGTAAATATCTTTAGGAGTCATTTTATCACCACATTCTTTTTCTTTTTTTAGAGAAGTAGTATTTGGTTTTACCCTATCTAGTCTTCAGGTTCTTGGTCACACAGGCAGTGTTGGGTATGGGTTCCATTTTCTGGAGTGACCTTTAGTTGGTTGATTACTCCCACAAACTTTGTGCCACCATTGCCTTAGCATATCTTGTAGGTAGTACATCATTGTAGATAAAGAGTTTGTGGCTGGCTTGGTGTTTCCCTTTCTCTTTTGATAGTGTGAGGAGTACCCTCCTGTACCAAAGACACTAGAACATAGGGGTGAAGGCTCTATGCAGGCACCAGCTCAACTTCTCTGTGTTCACTGAGTTGTATATGTGTTGTCTTCAGCAATGAGGCATTGCTGTCAGTTTATGAACATTTCTTGGTAATGGCCTGGGTTATTTTCAATAGCATGCATTCAAGTATATGAAATCTTATGAGCAAGATGTTTTAGAAAAAGCCTATAACACTTTATTTTGAATTTTGAATTTTTAGAGTAGTTCAGTTTTGCATTGCAATAGAAATAATTGTTTCAAAATGTATTAATCAGCATAGGGGTTATGATTTCTCCATAATTAACTGAAACTTTATTTAAAAAGCACATTTTTGACGAGGGCAGCTTCTACCACACAGCATATATCTTGGCTCATGAGATTAGAGGTTCCAAACCTTCCCATTCTACTCCTATCACAGCCCCTGCTGTATTGAATGTACCCCAACTCACAAAGTTGGAGGATGCAAACCTGTACCCTACCCCCAGACCAGCCCCCATTGCACCACACCCTTCACATTCTTGAGGTCAGAGGATATATAGTCACCTTCCCTGCCATCAGCCTAGATACCAGCACACCACATGCATCTTAGCTGTGCTGTCAGAACAAATGACCTCTTCCCCAAGTAAAGCGCCCACTATACATTACATACCCTGGCTCATGAGGTTAGAGAATATGTTACCACATCCTGACCCTGGTGCATACTGACTTTGTTACACCACACAGAATCCAGTTTGTGAGATCAGAGGCCATTCCCCTGATGTTGGCCCAGATCAGCTTAGTTGCCCCATTAATGATCTAGCTGTAGACGAAATTCTAAACAGGCTTAGTAAATAAGAAACACAGAGCCAAATACAGAGGAAATAGCCAATGAAATCAGAGCAATAGCCAAGACTAGCCTTATCTTACCACCAGCAGTAGCTTCCCCAGAGACAGAGAGCTTCTTCCTGCCCAACCTGCACTTATACTGCTTTCCTGTTCTGCCTTCTCATTGCCTCTAAGCCCAGACACATGACTTCCTCGTCACTGCCTGTCTATACAGATCTCCAGGTCTCTATGGTTGGTGCTGGGATTAAAGGCTCATGTTACCACGTTTGGCTGTGTCCTTGACCACACCAAGACTCTGCCTGCCATGTGATCAGATTAAGGGGGTGTGCTTCCACCACCTGACTCTGCTTATGGCTCTCTGACATCTGATCTCCATGCAACTTTATTTATTAACATTCAAATAAAATCACATTTCAGCACAAATAAAATATCACCATATCTAGCACCAAGTATGTTTACAGCTGAACTTCAAGCAGTGATAAACCAAATCAAGATGAACTAAATGTAGGGAATAAGAACAAATCCAAATGCTTACTCAACACAGATGTGCCAGAGAGTTATAACTAATGAACTAACTAATTGAAATTTCCAATGCAAAAACACAAGTAACATGAAAAACCAAGACAACTATGGCTCTACAAAAATTATCAATCCCATAAGTATGACCTCTGTGCTGGCTAGTTTTATGCCAACTCAACATAAGCTAGAGTCCTGTTAGAAGAAGGAACCTCAATTGAGAAAATGCCCCTACCAGACAGGCCTGTAAGAAGACCTGTGGTGAATTTTCTTGATTGATGATGTTAGAAGGCTGAGCCCATTGCGGGTAGCAATACTCTTGGGTAGGGATTTCCTGGGTTGTATAAGAAAGCAAGCTGAGCAAGCCACAGGGAGCAAGTCAGGAAGTAGTGCCATGGCCTCAGCATCATTCTTGCATCTAGGTTCCTTCCCTGCTTGAGTTCTTGCCCTGACTTCCTTCAGTGATAGAATAAGATATGGAAGTGTAAACTGAATAAACTCTTCCCTCCTCAAGTTGCTTTTGGTCATGGTATTTCATCATAGCAACAGAAACCCCAACTAAAACAGAAGTTGGTACCAGGATCACTCAGTATGGCTATGACAGACCTGGTCGTGTGTTTTGGGGAAGATTCTGAAAGGACTTCGAAATTTTGGTCTGGAAAAAGCAGAATGCTCAGAGCTCAGTGCGATATTCTGTGGGGTCTTAGAAGATAACGCCGAGAGTAATACAGATAATGGGAAGCCTGGCTTGGGAAATTTAGAGGGAATCAAAGAATCTCTCACGGTCATTCATGTCACATTTTGGATTAAGACTCTGTGGAAGTGAAATCTTTGCTTTTGCTGGGACACCCAAAACCTCCTGGGAAGTGCTTCTGCAGGACGCAGAGGCAAGCTATTGTACAAAGGCAGCTGAGGTTGCATCTCATGCTGCCAGCTGAATTTGGTAGTGTAAGAGTCCTCTGGGTGGTGGTACTGGCCATGAAGAGAAGCTGAGACTTGACATGGTGAGAGGCTAGGACAAGCCAGTAGTGAAGGTCCAGCCCCAGTAGCAGTGAAAAGCTCAGGATTGACAGAGTCATGGAGAGAGGCTGAGATTTGGCACCATGTGGCAGGGTTAGAGTCCCTGAAAAAATTTTAGGGAGGTGAAGTGCTTCCACATTGCTGTGGAGACCCAAGCATTTTGAAATAAATGAAAAAAAAAGTAAATGAAAAAAGTCAAATAAAATGCTCAGGGAAATCCTCAATAATAGTGTAGCTCATGGAAGAATATCAGGGATTGAAGACAAGGCAGAAGAACTGGATCATTAAGTCAGAGTCAATGATACATTAAAAAAACATATATGGAACATAGACTTTTGGGCTGCCATAAAAAGTCTAAACCTGAAAATTGTGGGCAAAGAAGGAGATGAATTCCATATCAAAGGCATAGAAAATATTATCAATAAAATCATAGAAGTAATCTCCCCAAATCTATAGAAAGAGATGCCCATCTAGGTGTAAGAGGAATCCAGAACACCAAATATATAGGACCAGAAAATAAACATCCGCATATCATACCGTAGTCAAAATGCTAAATATAGAGTGAAGAAAGGCTATGGCAAGCTGCAATAGAGAAGGAATGACTCAAACATAGCTGGAGGCCCGTTAGAATAACAGTCACATTTCCAGTGGAAATTCTAAAAGCCTTCTGACACGGAAAATGCATTTCAAGTTCCAAAAGTCCACAGCTGCCAACACACGCTACTACTACACCAAGCACAATTATCTGTTACAATAGAAGGAGAAATAAAAACTTTCCATCCTCATGGTGGGGGGAGGAGCAAAGCAAAAGAATCCATGACTACTAAGCAGTCTCTGTCGAGAATATTAGAGGAAGCACTCTGGAGTGAAGAGAAGGATGAACATATCCAAGAAGTCAAGCAGGAAAAGAATGATCCCAGAAGAGGTGTTCAAGCAAAAGAAGACTAATTAAAACACCAAACACTACGATAATCAATGAAATAACAGAAATTAAGACATATATTTTAATAATAAATCTGATTATCAATTCTCCCATCAAATACACAGACTAGAAGATTAAATTGGCAAACAGGACTCCTCTTTTTGCTGCTTCCAAGAAACACATTTCACCCTCAGAGACCACATTACCTTGTGGTGAAAGAATAGGCAAAAACTTTCCAAACAAATTGCATCAAGAAACATACATGTGTCAAAATTCTAATAAAGGACAAAGTAAATTTTAAACAGAAATAGTCAGAAGAAATAAATTGGGCCGTGATTATTAAAAAAAACAACTAAACCATTAAGAGGACATTAAATTCTAAGCATATATGCACCAAACACAGATACAAGTAGATATAAAGTTATATGTTAACTAACGCACTATAACATACCCTAACACATCAATAGTAGATGACTTCAGTTTCCCACTCTCTCCAATAGACAGGTCATCAAGACAAAAAATAAATAGAGAAACATTGGAGTTGAATGACATCATTTAACAGATATCTAAAGAATTTTTACATCCAAACCCTATAGGATACACATTTTTTGAGTACATGGAATTTATTCTGAAATAAATCACATAGGAGAACACAAATCAAATATTAAAGGACATAGAAAAAATTGAAACAACTTTTTGTAGTTAATCACCTACAAGGGAATAAAGCCAGAAATCAACAATAAGAAAAACTACAGAAAATGCACAAATTCTTAGAGAGAAAATAACACACAGTTGAATGATGAATAGGTCACTGATGAAATCAAAAATGAAATGATGAAGTTCTTAGAACTGAAGGAAAGTGAAAATACAACATACAAAATTTATGGGATACAATGAAGGCAGCCCTAAGAGAAACTTTTATATCTATGGCTGCCTAATTACCAAAAAGATCTCTTTTTATTTGAGAGATCTCAAATAAAAAACTTCATGATGCATTGTAAGGTATTGGAAAAACAAGAACAAACCAAACACATACTAGTCAATGGAAAGAAATAGTTAAGATATGGACAGAAATCAAAGATGTAGAAATAAACAAACAATGAAAAGAATTACTTGGAAATGACGCTCAGTTGTTTGAGTATTTAATTAGTACAAAGTCCTGGGTTTGATCCTCAGTACAAAAGAAATTGGGTGTGGTATGTGTACTAGTGGATTACACCTGTAATCCCAGCACTCAGGAGATTGAGGCATGAGGATATGAACTTCAAGTTCAGGACAGCAAGATAGCTCAGTGGGTAAAAATATTTGCAGCATAAGCCTGATGACGACCTGACTTTGATACTGGAAAACAACGTTGGAAGGAGAGAACTGAGTCCCAAAGTTATCCTCTGAATTCCATATGACTCACATAGCCCCCCCTCTCTCTCACACACACACACAAATTTAAAACAAAAAGAAATACATGATTATCCTCAGACAGAGTTTGAGGCCATCCTTAGGATACATGAGACACTGTCTCAAAACAAACAAACATGATAAACAAGACTGAAAAATCCTTGGCCAATTTAACCAAAAGAAGGAGATGAAAAGACTCAAATCAATAAGAGCAGAAATAAAAAGGAAAACACTATATCAGATAGCAATTAAATCCAGAAAATCATAAGGACATATCTTAAAAACATATATTTCACTAAATTGTAAAATCTAAAAGAAATGGATGCATTTCAAGATGATTTGACCTACTAAATTTAAACCAAGATGAGACAAATGTGTGTGTGTGTGTGTGTGCGTGTGTGTCTGTCTGTCTGTCTGTCTCTCTCTCTCTCTCTCTCTCTGTGTGTGTGTGTGTGTGCGTGTGTGTGTGTGTGTGTGTGTGTAGCAAGCAAAAAGATTGAAGCAATAATAAAACATCTCCTGACTAAAATGCTCCCAATGGACTCAGCAGAATTCTGCCAGCCCTTTAAAGAACTAAAACCAATGCTTCTCAAATATTCCATAAAGCAGAAAGGAAGGAAGGTTTCCGAACTAATTTTCTGAAGCCAGCGTTACACTCATAGAAAAGCTGACCTAGAACAACCGAAGAACAAAATCACAGACTAATATCCCTGATGAACATAATCCCCAAATTCCTCAGTAAAACACTTGCAAACCACATTATTAAAATAAACCTGTGGGTTAGAGAGGGGGTGGGAAAGGGATGACCAACAGTTCCTGAGTTGCAATTAGAAGCAAGAAGTTCTACTGCACAGTAGGGTGACTTCAGATAACAGTACACCACAAGGCTAGGAGGTAGTCCCTGAGAGTGTTTGCCTAGCATAGTCAAGGTCCTGAGTTCAATTCTCAGCAATGGAAGTGAGGACAAGAGCAAGAGGAAGTGATAGCTCTGGATATTCCAAAATGCTGGAGGAAAAGAAGTTTGATATTAGAAAAGAAATAATAGCCATTACTATAGAAATAATAACATATTTTAAATAATAAAGAAACAATATTTCTGGAGATAGGTATATTTAACTGGGTTTAAACACCATACAGTGAAATACAACATGGCACCCATTAATATGCATTGTTTTGTGTATTAGTAAAAATAAATCTAAGTTAAATTGATTCATATTTATTTTCATTTCTTAATTAGCTTGCAACACGGGGTGTCCTTATGGTATTTTCGTACATTCTTCTAGCTGCCCCCCAGCCCCCCCCATTTCATTGTTTTGTCTCATTTTTTGTTTGTGGTAGTTTGAATGGAATAGGGAGTGGCACTATTAGGAGGTGTGGCCTTGTTGGAGGAAGTGCGTCACTGTGGGGTGGGCGTTGAGGCCTCATGTATGCCCAAGCCGCTCCTTCAGCTCCACTTCCTGCTGCTTTCTGATCAAGATGTAGTCAGCACCATGTCTGCTGTCACACCCCCATGTTCCCACCATGATGATAGTGGACTGAACCCTGAACTGTAAGCTGCCACCTCAATTAAACGTTTTCCTTTCTAAGAGCTGCCCTGGCCATGGTGTCTCTTCACAGCAATAGAAACCCTCACTAAGACACTGCCTCTACCTTCTACCCTCAGTTCTCTCTCCTACTTTCCTGTCACAGGTATATTACCTTCTCTGTCTCTCTCCCTTAAAGCTTCCTTTCTCCTCTCCCGAGAGCCCTTTTAGTTTCCTGACCTCTATGTACATTTCCACACACACACACACACACACACACACACACACACATATATATATGTCTGACTACATGAGACAGACTTTAAAGTAGTTTCAATATGAATTTCATTGATGGCTAAGGATATTAACCACTTTAAAAATACTTATTAGCTAATTGTATTTATTCGTTTGAGAACTTTGGTTCCATGGCCCATTTTCATTGGGTTAATTGTTTCCTTGTCATTTAATATTTTAGTCATTTTTATATTCTAGGTATGAGTACTATGTCCTTTAACTGGGGAATTGAGAACATTAATTATTCAGAGTTATTACTGAAAAACATATATTAGTTCCTGTCATTTTGATGATTTTGTAGTTTGGTGTTTTGTAGCATGAATCTTAGAAGGTCTTATTAATAAAAATCAAACCTGAGGCCAGGTGTTAGGGTGAAATGCTGGATGGTCAGAGAAACAGAACAAACCACAACTAACCTCACCTGGCCAACTTCTCAGCTGATCTTGTTTCCTCAGACTGGATGCCCTGAGCCCTCATCCAGAATGGGTCTCAGCTGAACTGCTGCTAGAAGCCTGAAAGCTTAACCAGCCACATGCTTCTCCAGGCCAAAGGCTTCTCCAGGCCAAAGGCCTCTCCAGGGCAAAAGCCTCTCCAGGGCAAATGCCTCTGGTTTCTGGTCCTCACGCTTTATATACCTTTCTGCTTTCTACCACCACTCCCTGGGATTAAAGGTGTGGCTTTCTGGGATTAAAGGTGTGTATCACCGTGCCTGGCCGTTTCCAATGTGGCCTTGAACTCACAGAGATCCAGAGGGATTTCTGTCTCTGGAATGCTAGGATTAAAGGCGTATGCTACCACTGCCTAACCTCTGTTTAATATTGTGGCTGTCCTGTTCTCTGACCCCAGATAAGTTTATTAGCATACACAATATTTTGGGGAACACAATACCCCCACAGTGTTTTCCTATATTCTCTAGTTTTATCATTATTCTAGTGGGGTTTGTTCACTAGCCTCATAGGTGTGTTTATCTTTCTCTTTAATCTGAAGGATTCCTTCAAGTATCTTTGGAAGAGCTGGCTTATTTATAGGTCATGAGTTCTGTTAACATATATATTGGGGAAAGCTTTGCTTTTCCTTCAATTTTGACAGATAGTTTTGCTGGGTATAATAGTCTGGGTTAGCAATTGCTAGTCCCCTTCTCTCTCTCTCTCTCTCTCTCTCTCTCTCTCTCTCTCTCTCTCTCT
>CABHPH010105374.1:0-15743 GCA_902168325.1 Peromyscus nudipes
ACTAGCCACTCTGGAGAGGACACGTGTAAACACTGGCAAATGACTGCTCCAACTAAACCCTCAGCCACAGACAACAGAAACTTCCAGCAATGTGAGCAACTTTGCCAAGACATTTGGGCCTGCCAAGCTTGGTGGAGTGCAGTCCCAAACTCTGCCCTAAGCACAAACGGGACAGCAGCTCTCCAGAATCCTGAGAGGCATAACAAACTGTATTCAAGATGCTACAGTTGAGATGATTTTTGCTTGTTTAGTTTTTTAGGAAACAGACTACTAAAACAGGACTATCTGTCACACTTCCTACAACAGGTAATAAAATTTCCTGGAGAATGCTATGAGAGCATTTCTGAGAGCACTGTTTTTGTGTAGATGCCACTAATACCTTCAGGTATAAAGTATGACTATAAGAGCCTAGAGACAAAAGAGCAAGAGGACTGAACTACAGTCATTCAAGCAGAGCATAAAGGGCAGCTAAGAACACGAGTGATGGAAGGAGATGGAGCAGCTAAGAACAAGAGTGATGGAAGGAGATGGAGCCTCTAAGAACAAGAGTGATGGAGGGAGATGGAGCAGCTAAGAACAAGAGTGATGGAGGGAGATGGAGCAGCTAAGAACAAGATGATGGAAGGAGATGGAGCAGCTAAGAACAAGATGATGGAAGGAAATGGAGCAGCTAAGAACAAGAGTGATGGAGGAAGATGGAGCAGCTAAGAACAAGAGTGATGGAAGGAGATGGAGCAGCTAAGAACAAGAGTGATGGAGGGAGATGGAGCAGCTAAGAACAAGATGATGGAAGGAGATGGAGCCTCTAAGAACAAGATGATGGAAGGAGATGGAGCAGCTAAGAACAAGATGATGGAAGGAGATGGAGCAGCTAAGAACAAGATGATGGAAGGAGATGGAGCCTCTAAGAACAAGAGTGATGGAAGGATGGAGCCTCTAAGAACAAGATGATGGAAGGAGATGGAGCCTCTAAGAACAAGAGTGATGGAAGGATGGAGCCTCTAAGAACAAGATGATGGAAGGAGATGGAGCCTCTAAGAACAAGAGTGATGGAAGGAGATGGAGCAACTAAGAACAAGATGATGGAAGGAGATGGAGCCTCTAAGAACAAGAGTGATGGAAGGAGATGGAGCAACTAAGAACAAGATGATGGAAGGAGATGGAGCAGCTAAGAACAAGAGTGATGGAAGAGCGTTGGTGGCGCACGCCTTTAATCCCAGCACTCGGGAGGCAGAGCCAGGCGGATCTCTGTGAGTTCCAGGCCAGCCTGGGCTACCAAGTGAGCTCCAGGAAAGGCGCAAAGCTACATAGAGAAACCCTGTCTCGAAAAACCAAAAAAAAAAAAAAAAGAGTGATGGAAGGAGATGGAGCAGCTAAGAACAAGATGATGGAAGGAGATGGAGCCTCTAAGAACAAGAGTGATGGAGGGAGATGGAGCAGCTAAGAACAAGGATGATGGAAGGAGATGGAGCCGCTAAGAACAAGAGTGATGGAAGGAGATGGATGTCAGGGGAGAGCAGAGGTAAAAGTCAGGAGACTTTACACTCACAAAAGAAAAGAAATGAACAAAGGTGAGGTCAAAATGAATCCTGGGGTCAGAACAGAGAAACAAAAAGAGAATAAGGCTATCTAGCAGATTGGAATCCAAAAGGAAAGCACAGGTGTAGATAACCCAGGGATGTTAAATGAGAGTGTGGGAGGTACCAAGGAAGGGTCATCCAACCAGCAAAGGGCAAGGCCAACAAGGACGGCCTTGTCTGAATTAGGGAGACTTTATTCCTGCTGTGTTGATAGTGCTGTTGACACAAAGCACTGACTTCTGTGTCAGGTTGGTCCCACACTTCTCTCTTTCTTTCTCTCTCCCCTCCCCCTCTTTTAAAGGAAGAGAGGAAGGAAAGGAGAAAAAAAGGAGGAACAGAAGAAACGGAAAAAGGGGAGAAAATGATTATTTGCCAATAAATACCTTACTAAAAATTAAAACCTCTTACAGGTAAATTTGTAATAGTAGTTGTTACAATACTGCATGAGGGTGGCTCTGGCTGGCCAGGCCAAGGATGTCCCTCGAGTGACAGAAACATGCCGGGGAGACAGTCAGTCACTCACACCCCAAGCATTGCATCCACGTGGAGAATGTTTATTTGATAGAAAGATGTAAAGAAAGAGAAAGGGGGAGAGAGGAGGGGAGAGGAGAGGGGTCGAGGGTGCACACCCCATGGGAATGGGGGGGGGAGAGGCAGTTTTATTTTTTAAAGGGGATTTTACGTCAGGACTCTGGGCAGGTCTCCAAGAGGTGGGTCAGAATACTAAAAATAGTTTAAATATATTTATCTCAAACTAAAATCATCTGCCATGGTTTGAATGTTCTTGTCCTAAGTAAGCAGTGTTGAATGCTGAGACCCTGAAGATGTGGTTAGACAATCTGTGCTTTACCCTCATGAATGGACTGGCTATTATCAGAGGAATGGGTTCATTAATTGAAAGTAGTTTCTGATAAGATGATGCCATTTACCACCACCAAAGCTACTTCTTGGATCCCACCTTCCACCATGGGATGACTCAGCACCATGGGATGACTCACTCAGCACCATGGGATGACTCACTCAGCACCATGGGATGGCTCAGCACCATGGGATGGCTCAGCACCATGGGATGGCTCAGCTGGGAGGCCCTCCTCAGATACAGCTCCTCCACCTTGGACTTTCCAACCTCCAGAGCATGAACCATTTAAATCCATGATCAGTCTAGTTTTCTGCTGCAACATCATAGATGAAGTGAAATGAAGTATTTAACTTGAAAATTTCCCATTCACTGGTTTATGAAGTTACCTTTACATGAATTTGTTTTTATTCTTAGTGATGTTTCAGAAAATCTACCTTACAGAGAAGCTGCCTTTACAAAAGGTCAAAGTGCATGGCGTCCTGGCCCGTGTGATAGAGAAGTTCATTCCTGTCTTTCCTGAATAGATGGACCCAGAATAGATGGATGTGACCCGAATTACATTCACATCCTGCACTATCGGTGTCCTCTGAGATACTAAACTTTTTATTACGGGGTCTTTATAGTCAGCTTTCTTAGAAAACTAAAGGGGAAAGAGAAAGAAAAAATTCTTTCTGAACTCAAGCATTTCTTGGTTTCCTACACTGTAATTCTATACAAAAATCTATAGATTCCCAAACTAAGTAGCTCAGGAAGCCTTGGAAATTAACCACACACATCGGCAGGTACTGATGTTGCTTGCACGACTTTCTGAATATGAAGTAAATTATATTAGGTCATAGTCACAATTAACAACACCAAAGACATGATCAAATTCATTTGCATGCATTATTTAAAATTTATAGGTTTATACCAGAACCCTTCCCACTTTTTTTTTTACATATCAATTCCCTGAGTCTCTTTTTAGAATTTATTTCCTAATCACCCACATAATATTAATACTACATGTCACTGTTTACCTCTACCAAATGCATCTGTATTTTATATATATAAATAAGAATAATATTTTACACCCTCTGGGTGTCATCTTCCCCACTGTGAATGTTTGGTTTATTTACATTAATAATTTGCTACTCAAATGAGAACTGCACTTATAATTAAAGCTAAGTCCGGAACATTCTAGAAGATTTACGAAGACTCTGAGAAACTCAGCACCACAATTCTAAAACGTTCAGTTTAAAGACCAGCGAAGTAAAACTGTTGAGTCCGTTCACTTTTAAAGGCCACTGTCATTCTTTTTGTCCAGTGGCGAATTTTTTTTACTAGTATGATCAGTAACTAAAGTAATTTGTAGCTACCAAATAAAAACTAGATTTTTAAGACAAAAAATAAGGTGTGGTCATGACGTTCTCAAGTACAAAACAGAGGCAGAAACAGACCTCAACAATCAAATTACAGAAGTGGCCTCAGCGACCTTTCTCAGGAGTGTCCCATGAAGAGATGACAGTAGATGTGAACACTGCTTAAATATAAGCCACTCAGGGCCATCTTTGACCAGAAGCCTTAAAGATTCCATCTGTGTTAATCCGCAAGTAAAACTCTTCTCCATCACTATAAGAGCTGCAATTCTACCCTTCTTCCTCCAGCTAAATTACCTATGTCCTGCCCAAGGCACAGACTCTCCCTCGAACCCGCTGAGACCCCAGCCTGCAGCAACCCACCACAACAGGCAACCAGGGAGGGCAGAAATGACATCTGTCACAGTCACTTGTTGAAGCACCTAGGATCCTTAGGGCCAGCAAAACCAAAGATCTTCCCAGGTCAAAACAGAAGACAGAAAAGAAGTTACTATGGTTATTCAAGCCAAATGGCTTCTTAATATATGATAGTTAAGAAGCAGACATCTCGCCGCAAATACTTTCAAACATTATTTCTTTGAAAATAAAGAGAATATTTTATAATTGATGTTTCTTCCCAGGCCATTAGCCTTCCATACTGTGATCTGGCAGTAGAAGATTTAATGACCTCAGCAGAGTTACTGAGCACCCAAGTAAGTAAAGAACCCCTATTTCTTCTACAGTGTAAGCTGCATGAGTCTCTAATTACTGAAGAAATTTGACAACCATGGATTTGCTGAGTGCTTCATCAAAACCTCAACATCACGAGCACTGTAAATTGTCTCTAATGCTACTGCATTTATTTTCCACAATTTTAGTAAATCATACTTAAGTGAAAAATCATGGATTAACGTAAAAAAAAATTACCCTTCAACTTGCAAGAGGTAACACTAAGTTTCTTAATTAAAATTTAAAAATTAAGTTATGTAGTGAAAAGATACCACATGCCTAGGTTCATGGGTAGTAACTGAGGGATACTTGGTCAGTAAACACAGAAGGGTGAGAGAGGCCCAGATGCATGTCTTTATAAATCATAGGCAGCTACTAGTTACCCTAGCTTTTATTTAATAAACAACCCGACTGTTTACTTCAGTGGATATCACCAACATTGCAGTCTAATGAGCAACGGGGTAGTTTCCCAATGAAAATTTAAGAGAAGAAACTGTGATCTTCCAGTTATTAAATTCTCTTTCTTTAAACTAATTAGGATCTGGGATTAATGAAAATCAAGAAGCTTCAGGAAAGGCCGATGCAGAAATGCAATAATCTAAAAACAGTATTACAAACATAAGGAAATAGTTGGACCACAAACTACATATTTACCATTCCTTTACTTCCATTTATAAAAATATTACAATCATAAACATAATCACTGTGCCAAGTTAGTTCTGAGCACTGAATATGACTGTCATGGAAGAAAACATATTTCTTCAGGAAAAAAATTTAATTGATTTAAAGAAAAACTTCCTTAAAATATGTGCTGATTAAAGGTCAGAACCACAAAAACAAAACTTGCCAGGGAAGTAGCAAAATGTCTATGAGGAATTAGAGACTTACCTTGGCTCCTTTGCACTCAGTTGTATTACGATTTTATTTGGCAGAGAATCTTGTGAACTTTGCTTCGTATCCTGTAAGAAAGGCATGGTGTTTTTACATTTCACTTTTAAAAAGTAGCCATCAAAATGAGCTAGCCAATACTACCTTGCAAAAGGGTTGGAAAGAACACAATAAGAGGACAATAATTCTCTTTCAAAGTATATGAAGTATGTCAAAATTCAAAGCAAATCACCCAAATTTGTGTATGTGTATGAGAGAGAGAGACACAGAGAGAGACACACAGAGACAGAGAGACAGAGACAGAGAGATGAGAATATCAGACGTGAGCACAGCATGCACACTGGGGCTGGAGTCCACAATGGTGCAATGGGTTGCTCCATTTTCTAACTAAATAAATCTGAGTGCTGGAGGAAATTCTCCCCAAATCTTTGCATCCTGTATCTCATATCCCTTAGGAAATACACATCCACTTCTTGTACTTTTTCACTTTAAAATGAAAATTTGTAATCATGACTTGATTACAAGCATCCATCTAAGAAAATATTGAAGCGGCATCTCTAATTCCAGATGTATAAATTCAAATTGCATATAAGATTCCAAATCCCAACATTCATAAAAGATACTAATGATAACTAAGTTACAATTTTAAATAGCCAAATTGTCAATAGGAGGTGTAGACGGTGGAAATCAGCCATCTTCTCAATGGCTCTTCCTGGATGAGGAGCCGCTTAGGCCTTTCAACGCTTTCTGCTGTATTAACTCTCTGCTCTCCTAGGAGCAGCACGAGCTGGGGCGTCTATCACCACCCTATTCACAGATAATGAAAATGAACTAGGAAAACTTCCAAGGCCCTCAAGGTGAGGTCCCGGCAGAGGCAAATACATAATCTTCTACTTCCTTAAACTCTGTACCATCGGTGGACATGTCCTGGCACTGTCCACATCACTCAATGAACCTATCCTGACACCAAAAGACCCTCAAAATCAGTTTGATCAAAAGCAAATTAGGGGTTTAAAAAATTCAAATATCAAGAGGTTTCTAATTATAGCCAAGCAGAATAACTAATTATAGTGCCGGTGGCCTTCAAATGAGGCAGTGTTGGAAAAGCCTATCATCTATTTTACCTACTTTGAAATGAGTTCCCTGGGTCATTGTTCATGCTAAGATTTAGGCAGAATGAATTACATACGGAAATCAAATGCAAACACACCTATAGAAAAGAGATGGTTGAATATGCAGACATTTACATAAAGTGATAAAAATCCTTTAAAATGGACAAAACAATTCTTATACTTTAATATTATTTTAATAGAGCTCCTCATTTCTTTTCTAATCCAAGAACAAAAGAATCAAATGGCTTTTACAATCATAGAAGAAATCAACTAACCATCTCTAAGAAGGTCTCAGAAGGGTAAGACTGGTACATCTTTTTGTCCTTTAAAATGAGAAGAAACGCAGAATCCCCAATTATCTTCTCCAAAAAATTTAATGACTGGAAGAGTCTGTAAAGCAAAATTTTTTAGTTTGAGAACTCAAAAATCTGTAAATATTTTCATTTTTAAAACAACAGCCAAACCACCACCATTTCCATCTTATATTCACAACGCTAAATACATAAAGATTCTAGAATGAACTAGCATGTTTGCTAGCATTTTGCTGCAGCAGCAAAAATATATAAAAGACTCTGAGCATGGGTATAGTCTCAGCATGCAGGAGGCTGAACCAGTTCGATCACCACAAATTTGATACCAGCCAGGAATACAGAGTGAGCTCAAGCCTGAACTATAGAGACTTTGTCTCAAAACAAACAAAAATCTCTAAGTCAATTAGAAAAAAAAAAAGACTTCTTTTGGCAGGACATGAAACCTTAAGTGTACATGACCAATATTATTAATTAAATAGACTTACATAGTAAATCTATAACATTAATAGCAAAATCCTATTCATACCATTATCCAGATAAATTTCTCGGCATGGCCACATGTCTGCCCTTAGTAGTAAGTGTTCTCATCAGACTAAAGACCAGATAACTGAAGGTAGTTTAGTTAAGGAAATAATTCCTTCAACGCACACTTGTTTCTATTAGCTGCCTGGCTATCTTTATCAGACAGCTAAACCTGTAGAACAAGAGCCATGTTCGACAATAGCTTAAGCTGAACATGGATCATAGCATATTAAAAAGTCCTAATCAAAGTGAGTTAAAGGCACCATTGATGTTCCCATCTATCCCATGCACACAAGGTGTCCTAATGAGGCCAGCACTGAAGCAGAGTGGAGCATTCCCCAAACAGCTCCTCATGATATACCGAAGCTGCTTTGTCTAAAACAGAGCCAGATGAAGCACAGTAAATAAGTTCAGGAAACACAGGGCGGTACAAAATTGTAAACCTGCCGTCAATGGGAGATTTCTCAGTGTCTCTGACATCCTCACGTGAACTCATCCTATTAACACAGAACAGGGTCCAGAGAACACCCACCCAGGGGGTCATAGTCTTTCTGTTCATGGGCATGGCTGTTGTTTAAACAGCTGGCACCATGTCTGTCTGTCAACAGTTTCTTCTGTCCATTTGGACTCCAACATTCGCCTTTCATTCAGCTTTCTCTTGCTACTATAATTACAACATAGGGGAGATTGAAAGGCTTTTCAGTCTCTATATAACTGACTTCTTCCCCATCAGCCACATTATCTACATGTGCAGCTAAATATCCATCACACTATCCAAGGCCACTTCATTTGTTTCCATGTCATGATTAAAATTCACCCTCAATAGACCGTGAGGCATTCTCTTTCTCCATCTTAAACAACCTCCAGAGCGAATTCTAGGGCAGCCAGGGCTACAGAGAGAAACCCTGTCTCAAAAAAGCAAAAATAACAAATAGGCAAATATTTGGCTACTGCTGAGACCACGGCTCTCAGACTTGCTCTGGGGGAAAGAGGAAGAAGTTGGAAGGGCCTGAATCCTTCCGGCACTGCGGAGTTGGCACACTGACTGAGTGATCTACAGACTTTTAAATATGACATGAAAATAAACAGGGCAGGATTAATCCTGCTTGGAATTGCTCTTAGCAGCCATCAGTCCCTCACTGGCACAATTGTTCCCAGGGACATGCCTGCCAACATCTGAATGAACAGCAGTCAACAGTGCGAGTGTAAGACAGCGCGCGCACTAGCTGCCTCTTTGTCTCCAATTCTCCAACATGTGTTTGGAAATCTCTTTCCTCAAAGTGTCTGTGCTAATGACTTGATAATTGTTTACGACTTTTCGGTTGAAGTGTGAAGTACTGGCAGAGTAAATTCACAAATGTCAAGTACAATTGGAAAATTACTGTGTCTTTCCACCCCCTCTAACAAGCAGTTCTGCACGGGCCTGGTTTATTAAGCTGCAAGTATCAGAAACCACATCGGGTACCTAGTGTTGGCCTCCTCCAAAGGTCACCAAACCGAAAGCAGATGAAAATGCAATGTCCTGTGGTCAGGTACCTTTGCTATAGTAGCTGGATAACACAAGTGGGTAGAGCAGGAGCATGGCTTCCACTGCCCTGTGTGTCCAAGACTCAGAAATCCTTAGGAAGTCCAAGGCAAGAACAAGGCCAAGCAGGTACTGCCCTTTGCTCTCCAGCTGCTTCCAATGAGAGAAGCACTGACTCCAGCAGCATTAACGCCAGCTCTGCACAGAATACGTTCAGGAAAATGGGCTTCTCATGAGAAAACTGAGGAGCTAGTCAAGACACTACCTTAGACACACTTTTTGAAGAACTAAAGTCAGTAGTGAAGTTTTACAAATATGTTTCCTCTTTGTTTCTAGAAAACTAGGTAAAATACTGTAACTAAAAACTTTAGCACTTGGTAATGTCGATGGCAAACCAATTGTTTAGTATTGATTTGATGTGCTCCACAGACTTTTCACCTACAGGAATAGTTAGACAACAATTCAAGTTTTAAATGTATAAGAACATCACAGCATATATCTGATGATTTTAAAATATTACAAAGTATAGCATCTTTTATGCATATTTCTTAGCACAGAGGATTAAACTAAAAGGTCCCATGCATGGTAGACAAATTCTCTACCACTGGATTCTACCTCCCTACCCAACAACGTGATGGTAAGAAATTCTTGAGGAAACAACAGCCTATACACAGCTAGACAATAGGTAAGATGCCTTATCCAATGGGAAACCCTCCCTGAGCAGATCCCCATGTCTGGTTATCCGAACTGGCATGGTGATAGAGATCTCCACCACTGAAGGTCAGCTTTTCTGTTGCTGGGAAGCACTGGTTACGACGATTTCAGCCTTTCCAAGCCAGTGGACACACAGCTTCTAATTCTTTAGTTATATTCTTTAATCTAAAAGTTCTTTAGAAATAACTAAGTCCCTGCTTCCTCAATTGCCTGAGAGACCCTCCATGAGGGAGATCCTTTACCTCTGTGGCCCAGGCACCGTTCCCCCTTCCAGCTGCTTTCATCACCCATACACAACTGACTTACTCCAGTCCTTCCTGGCTAGCCTCCTGTCACCTCTCTCCTATCAGTGTCCCTCTAAGAATATTTCAAGCAGCCAAGAACAACTTGCTATGAAAGAAAACAGGACTGAGCTGCCTGATAAAGAAGATAACCCGACTGGCAAGCTGTACTTAGGAAAAAGCAGGATTGGCTTTAAGACAATGCTTAACGTCTGGAGACTGAAGTTGGAAGCTAGGGCTACCGTGATGCTGCCACAGAGTTCTGGAAAACTGGTGATGTTCAGTTATAGCAAAATATAGAACAAACAACACTATGTATGTGATGTGATACACTAGCAGCTTCATCTCCAGACACACACATACGTACACAACTGTATGGCTCAAAAAGATTTTACTTGAAGCCGTGTTTCTATAATTACATTACCTGGTACCATAATCCACAACCACCCAGTCTTTGGCGGTTCCTGTGATGGCATCGTGGTGCTGAAACAGTCCTAAGTTCCTTCTGGCTTCTGTCAGTGTTGTGTAGTGTGGTGATGAGAGAAACTTATTTATCTTGTACTTCTGAGCTTGCTTCACGGCCAAATAGTAAAGAATTTCAGCAGTCCTAAGTGTATAAAAGAGTCATTAATATATTTTCTGAAACCAACATTTTAGCTTACAATCACTGATGCTTCTGTTGTTGTTGCTTTGATATTTGAGACAGGATCTTACTATGTAGACCAGGATAGCCTTGGACTCACAGACATTTACTTGTCTCTGCCTATGCCCACCACTACCTGCACTGGTGCTGGATTTAACAAATACACTACCATGCCTGGCTCACTGATGATTTTCAAATGTAGTGTTTTAAAAGAAATACACAATTTCAACGCAAATGCTTTATACAGAAGATACCAATGATAAAATTTTCTATGAAACCAACACAGTACCTGTCTACTGTATTTAAGTTCTCAATCACCAATGACTACCGTGTTTACAGTAACCCTGGAAAGAAGCCAGAGTCTATTGGTAAGAAGGTAGGTCCAACTGCACATAATACGGTGGGAAAAATGAAAGCAGGCACAGTGAGACTGGGCCTGGTGTGAGCTTTTAGAACCTCAAAGCCCATCCTAGTGACACACCTCCTCCAACAAGGCCACCGTGGTGATATTGTGTTCCCCAAAATATTGTGTACCCTAATAAACTTAGGTCAGAGAACAGAACAGCCACTAGATACAGAGGCTAGAAAATGATGGCACTCACACCTTTAATCCTAGCCTCCTAGAGGCATGGATCTCTGTGAGTTCACACAGGAAATAACCAGGCATGGTGACTCACGCCTTTAATCCCAGGAAGTGATGTCAGAAAGCAGAAAGGTATATAAGGTGTGAAGACCAGAAACTAGAAGCTTTTGGCTGGTTAAGCTTTTCAGGCTTTTGAGAAGCAGTTCAGCTGAGATCCATTTGGATAAGGACTCAGAGGCTTCCAGTCTGAGGAAACAGGATCAGCTGAGGAATTGGCTAGGTGAGGTGGCTGTGGCTTGTTCTGCTTCTCTGATCTTCCAGCATTCACCCCAAAACCTGGCTTCAGGTTTGATTTTATTAATAAGACCTCTAAGATTCCTGCTACAGGCCACACCCACTAATCCTTCCCAAACAGTTCCACCAACTGGGAACCAAATATTCAAATCTATGAGCCTATGAGGACAAACTACCATGAAAAGCAAGTAAGACAGTTGTTGTAGTGAACTTTTTTGTTTAGAGTTTTGTTTTGTTCTTCAAGACCAGGTTCTACTCTGTAGCCCAGACTGGCCTCCAACTCCTGCAAATCCTCCTACCTTGGCCTCTTGGGTGCTGGCACAAAGCACCATGTCTGTCTTTTTCATACCTTTTAAAGATTAGAATGGCTTTGGGACAAGAATGTGAGCTTATAGTTTTGAAACATTATGCTTCACACTGGGTTTCTTTTAAAATGTGTTCAAAGGCAACATGGACCAAAAGGCCAAAGAAGATTCTGCATAACAAACATGTTAGAGAGAATGGATGAAGTCATCTTAAAAATATATCAATATTCAGGAAAAAGGAGATATTAGAAATGCTTTTTTGTAAAAAGTCATGAGCTATCTAAATTGTAGAAATATGGAAAATTTCCACCAAAAAAGATAGAAAATAACCACCATTTCAAATTTCTTTTCCAGACTCATACCATGGGATGAGCAGGTCAGAGTTAAACAAATCATATGTATACCCACTTGCATCCATGGTAAACATTCCTGCTTTGGAAAACAGTAAACACACTAGAGCAGCGCTTCTCAACCTTCCTAATGCTGTGACCCTTTACTACATTGTAGTGACCCCAATCATAAAATTACTTTGTTACTTCATAACTGTAATTTTGCTACTTTTATGAATCATAATGTAACTATCTAATACTGATAAGTAATCCCCTTGGGGGTTGCGACCCCCAAAGGTTGAGAACCATGGTACTATAGGGCTATCTCAAAATATTCTACTAAAGATTCTGAAATGATTCTTTTCCCTTGTGTGTAATATATGCTAGGAACTAAATGGGAGCCTCAAACATTTTAAGTAACACTACAGCACTATGTCAAACTATCAGATCTATTTTCTTCATTATACCTTTCTATTTCTATCTACACTTTACAAATGAGAATGGAATATTGCTGCCAGACAATAAGCTTGTTTTTACATAAATTAATATACTCAAATTCAAAACTACTGTGTACTTTTTGCTTTGCCATAAAGCATAATTTAAAAGTAAATTCTTAGTTATAGCCACTGGGCTTGAATATATTTCATAAACACTTTATGAAATTTATTATATTCACAACTCTCTGCCATCAGAAAATAACACTTAAAAATCACTAATTCATTAGTATAAATCTTTATACTATTTATCATTTATTCTACTTTATCATAAAAAAATTTCTAATAACAGTTATTACTTTATAGATATTTTTTCAGTATATGAAAACTATTTTATAATAGTGTAAATTTAATACATGTAATAAATATATTATAAATGTAAATACTCTTCTTTCATACCTGAGATATTTTCTTAAAGAAATTCAGGATTTTTAAAAAATGTCTTTCTAAAGTGTATTGACAAGACACTAACACATGGAAGAGGATGATGGGGAAGATTTAATTTGGTTTTAATAGCAAGATGCAGCTTGGAGGGTCTGGAGAGACGGTTCGGTGGGTGGTTCGGAGCACGAGCAGCTCTTCCAAGAGGACCTGAGTTCGGCTCCCAGTTCCCAGCACCCACAAGGCAGCTCACAACCATCTGTAACTCCAGTTCCAGGGGATCTAATACCTTTTTCTGGCTTCCGCAGGCATCAGGCACACACATGATGCACATATATACATCATGTAAGTAAAACACACATATACATAAAATAAAAACAAATCTTTTTTTTTTTTAAAGACCATCATGAAAATAAATTTCTCAACTGGGTCGCAGGTGAAGGGAAAGAAAGACATCGGCATCTCAGGGTAGTTCACTTCACAGATCGTCTGCCTGTGGTTTCTCAGAAAGCCGTTTCGTCATGTGACCATATGTGGCTAGAGGCACGTGGATGAAATGTAGACTCCAGCTCTCAGGCACACTGGCCACATTTCCAGTGCTCAAGTGTAACAGCTCTCCCAGAGGACATCACAGAAAGCAAAGCTCTCTGTCAGTGATTGGCAGCTCCATCTGAGCATGCTTCTCATGCTCTTTTCTACTGGCATTACCACAGAACCAGTTGACTTGTTCAATCATTTGCTTGTCCTATCAATTCTCCTCTCTTTCAAATCTTGTTCTTCTAAGCAGAAAAACCATATCCATAGAAAGGTACTTAAAATGCATCAGAACTGACATGGAGCCTCTGAAGTTCTCCCACACAGAAAATATACTCATTTTAGAGCGTGCACTCAGAGGCCCACTTGCAGCTGCTGAGAAGTCCTATGTACCTTTGACTCTAACAGTTCAGCCTGCTAGGTTACACCTGCCTGCAGATCACATGGTTGTACCACCTACTATCAACACAGAAGCAATACAGGAAAATTAATTAGAAAAATACAGGATACAAATGGAAGAAAACACAATCTAATAAAGTGCTTTTCCTTAGAACAAAAAAAGTGTGATAATTTGATTACACTATAGAGACATATTCTGACTGTATTAAAGCTTTGTAATTACATTAAATATATAGCACCACATAAAGGATGTATGCAAAACTCTATTAAAATGCTGCAGTTGTTAGCATTCAGACCCGCCCCTGGCCCGCCCAGTGCCCTGACAACGTCATCTTACGTCATCCTCTTTAAGAGAAAGCCCCTCCCCCTTCTATCTCCCTTCCTCTCTCGCCATGAGGTGGTGACCACCTCCCTTCCTTTTCTTTCCTTTTCTTTTTCTTCTTCTCCTCTCCTCAGACCCTGCCCGTTTTCTCTTTCTTCCCCACTTCCTTCCTCCTTTAATAAAACTTTGCCTGTGTCTGCATGATGTGAGTGACTTTCCGCCACGGCTCCACCCACCAAGGCCTCTCTCCAGCCATTTTAAAAAAATGATGAGGTAAAAGAATAAACAGACGGAGTTTTTCAAGGTCTAGTACCTTAAACGAGATTCCACAATTCGATCCATTCGTTTGTAGAAAGGTCTGGATGTGAAGTAGCCACTCCAATAATGATCATCCCGGTCAGCGTAAGTGAAGAAGTCTCCACTCACAACAGGGAACAGGGACTGGCCACCCTTCTTCTCCTTTGCCCCTGCTTTTTCCAGTGCATCAAAATAATCAGATAAAGTTCCAAACTGAATCTAGGAAATAAAGTTTAAAAGAGTTGTGTTTTAATTACTCATTTATATCTTAAAGTGATTACTTCTTACACAGAAAGGAAAACTCAGTAAGTATTTAGGAAGAGTTTCCAGGTTGACATAACACAAAGGTTACATTCCTGAGTGAAACATGGGGAGTGGGGGATGCTGGGTACACTCAGGAGTGAAACATGGGGGTGGATGGTGTCACTGACTCAGGCACACTCAGGAGTGAAACGTGAGGGTGGATGGTGCCAATGACTCCTCCTTTGCCTTGTACCACAGCCCAAGTTTAACTAAGAGAAAACGTGCCTACCTAAGCCTACCTGAGCAGTTTAAATAACTACTTAGATCTATGGACCCAAAAACCTAGAAAGGCTCAAAGTGTTGAAGAATTCAAAGAGTAGTTCACGTGAACTACTCTTAGACAGAACAGTAGTAAAAATTTGAAAAGTGCAAAATGCTCTAGAAATCTGGAAACGTTTTTAGCCACAAGGCATCTCACACACCATACTTCTCCTGGCCTCTGTTCCTGTGAGAGGAAAGAGAGGCTTTCAGAAGAACACGCCATTCACAAAGTGGCCCGCCCCTGAACTGAGCGGAGGTACCAGCGGGAATGGCAAGACCCGCCAAGGCTGAAGAAGCAGACTGAGACCGGACAAGGACACTGGAAGATGCAGCACATGGGGAGGGCTGGGTATCCACCACACTCCACAGGGGCCCTCCCTTGTCCACTCACTGCATGAGACACGAAGACCTAGCAGAGGACCCACAAGAAGGACGATTGAAAGACCTCAGCAGCTAGTCAAGGAAAAATGTGAGAAACAATGAAATGAGGAAGAGCTAGAGGAGGGTCTCGATCTGATGAAGGGGTTCCAACAAATGCGACAGCAAGCAGCTAACATCCACACACAACAAACAGATTTATTACAAGGTTTCTAGATATCAGGTTAAACTACAAAGCCCAATGGCATTTTATACATAGAATATATCAAGTTCATGATTTCAAAAAGTTGAGTGCATTCATCCAGAACCACAGACGCAATACAATTCTAACAAGAGATCAAAGTTTTGGGCAGGTCTTTTGTTTG
>CABHPH010105375.1:0-20529 GCA_902168325.1 Peromyscus nudipes
AAAAAGGGTGTCCAAAATCTGGAGTAGAATTATCATACTCCATAATGAAATGCTTGAGTTCTTCAACTTGTTGCTCACCTATTTCATGCAAACTCTGCTTCATTGCAAACTGTATAGGTTTTTCTAACGAACGATCCTTTTCAACCAGCCTTTCCACCACCATCCCGAAAGTTTCACAGACTTGTCGGTAAACCTTCTCAATGTCTGTGATTTTTGATGCAATCGCTTTTGAGCGACTGCTAAGCTGGCTGTCTCCACACAATTCTGGGCCAGCTGTTGTGTTTGACTCGGGTTCTTCTGTCTGGTTGATACATAATGGTGCCTTGGATCCCATCTCGAACTCGGAAATTTCAGCCAAGTTATTTTCTTCTGACTCCTTGGGATTTTCATTAGCCCACTTGCTTGGAGCATCAGCATGTTCCTTCTCAGTCAGCCGGCTGGGGCTTTTTAACACCTTGGATGAAGAACTTGACGGCACAGTATCTCTTGATGTTTTCAAAACCTGGATGGCTCTCTCTTTACATCTATGCCGAGACTGATGGAAGGAGTGCATCCTGCTTCTACTGCTGAGACTGGAGCCAAATCTGCTGTGTAGGGAGTCCTTCCCGCCCACACGTGATTCTCTCCAAAAAGGAGCACCCCGTTTATGGGGAGATCGTTGTCTTGAATAATGGGAAGAGTAGAAACGTTTTCTTCTAAAGCCGTTTCTCATGGCCCTGTATTCCGGCTGTCGGCTTGCAGAATACTCATCTCTTGACCATCGGTAGCCATAAGGACCTCTTTTGTAGGCTGGGCCACTTCTTGGACCCTGAGCCAAACAGCGGCCCTCATCCCATTCTTGGTAATCAACGTGATAGTAGTATCTACCATAGCCTCCTTCATCGGGTCTAGCTAGCAGAGATGATCTCTTGTCTCCCAGAGGCAGTCTCTTTGGCACAACATTAATTAATCTATGGTTGCCATCACTGGGATGGTTCCAAGGAGGCGCTTGTTTTCCTGGAAGTCGCTTGTAGCCATACCATCCCTGCGCTTGTTTTCCTGGAAGTCGCTTGTAGTCATACCATCCCTTCGCTCGATTTCCTGGAAGTCGCTTGTAGTCACACCATCCCTCAGACCACATCTCATCTGTTGGGGAATCCACTGGACTTCTGCGAACAGAAATGTGTGCTTCCCTTCCTGTTCACTTTCAATTTCCAACCATACTCATGGCTCAGCTCAAGAATCTGTTATTGTCTAAAAATACGTCATCAGAACTCTCCAACACGTACGTTCCACCGCTGCTGCTGAAACCCTACCAACAGCTCTCTAATTAGACTTAGGCCCACTCAACAGCAGGGAAATCATGCTAGGAAATTAGCTGGGGCTAGTGAGGTCATGCATCCTAGAGGAGAATGCAGTACTATCACTTGACTAAATCAGTAAAATTCCTAAGTGAATTCCACTTACTACAAATAAGTGTAGCTCTCACCCCTCACCAAAAAAAGCTTCTCTTTGCAACAGAGAGAGACCATTGCAGAAAACCACAACCACTCAAATTCAGAGAACAAGTGATTGTGGGATATCTAGCCCCAACAGACACAGACACAGACAGACAGACAGACAGACACACACACACACATATATATACATATATATATACACATATATATATATACACACACATATATATATATACATATATACACATTTATATACACATATATATGTGTGTGTGTGTCATATATATATATATATATATATATATATATATATACACACCACAACTCCTGCGTCTAAGGCTCAGGGAGCATCATTAAGAGGAGGAGGAAAGATTGTAGGAACCAGAAATGAAAGGGAAGCTTTACCCATGATATTTCAACAATATGACTGCCTAAACAAGACCTGAATAAGGATAATACCAATCAATATGCTAACTTGAAAGGGGGAAATCTCACGGGGTTACACCCCTAAACAAAGAACTACAGACTGCTAAAGAACTAGTCTTCCCAAGGGATGACCCTTTTAACTGGTTACCAATATCAAGTGGTCAGCTCTGAAATCATATACATATACAAGCAATACTAAATAGACTGGGAAGATTGTATTTATATATTTACGCGCGCGCGCGCGTGTGTGTGTGTGTGTGTGTGTGTGTGTGTGTGTGTATGTGTGTGTGTGTGTGTGTAATAATTAAGGAAAAGAGATCACAAATTTGAGAGGCATCCAGGAGGAGAGGGTATGGAAGGGAAGGAAACAGAAAAGGAAAGGATGTGATTGTATTTTCATTTCTAAAAATTTAAAAATTAAATAAGATATAAATAAATATTTAAAAAATATAATGCAAAGATTACAAGATTATAAAATATTTATTTAACATATTTAACCAATGTAAAATGAATTTTTAAAATTAATTTATATAATAGCAAAAATCATAATATTCTAATAAATTTCACTAGTGAAAAAATTAAAGTACCTTAAAATAAAATTAATAATGTGGGAGAGCATTTTTATAGGCCATTATAAAGTTTTATTGGAAGATAATCAACAAGACACATAATTGGAGATAAATATCTATGGACAGAATTCTTGTATCACTATATCAACTCTAACAAATATCATATTCAGATTTAATGATTCTAATAAAAATCCCAACAGAGACTTTTAAGAAATTTGGCAAGTTGAATCTGAACTTCACAGGTTACAGTGAAGATTCAAGAAGCGGTAAGAAATGCCTGAAGAATAAGAAAGAGGAAAAGGGAAACAGGGCAGGGGAAAAGATAAATATGAAAACTTGCTCTTCCAGATCTCCGGACTGATAAATCCATAGACATGGAAGCTGTGTGGTTTCACTATAAAACAAAAATAATCAATGGAACAGAATTGACGTACCAGTCATGTACTCATATACTACAGATTACCGATTCTAAATACTGCCAAAAATGTCATAACATTGTGGCCCTTTATTTTTATTGACCCTATTGCTGAAGATACCCATACTTGAGTCATAGAACATGAAAGAATCAAGTTGGTAATGACCTAAATGTTTCATCCCTGCTGGCTACTTTTCATGTGCTGGAAGGTGCTACGCAGGCTACCAGAGGAGAACAGTAATCATCAGTCACACCTATCTATGAAACCTTTGAGCTACAACCATGATCAGCATAACACATGGCCATTGGTGTAATAGTAGTTCAAATAGTATTGTTGTAACCAACCATTTTTGATTGGATTTGAGTACCTTTCCACAAGATGAAACCCATACTAGCACCATTATCAGGCCAAGAACATACAGCTAGCAGTCATGGGCCCTAGGGGAGAACTTACTACTGTTATTCGCTAAATGGACATAGTATTAAACTGACTTATCATTAAAGCTGTAGATCAATGTATCTCTTATTCCATCACCTAAGGAGCTTTGATTTACAGTAAACGGTGGTTAACATAATAGCCCACAACTGGCCAAGGTGCAGAGAATAAGGGACAGACCTATGTACCTCATCCTACCCTCACAAGGTTCAGAGATCATCGAGGAAGAGGACAAAGAAAGAGTATAATAATCTGAGGTGGTGGAGGAATACAAGGAACATCTGGACACAGTAGGGCAGATGCACATATGAACTCACAGAAACTGCAACACCATGAAAAAGAAAACAAACCTGTGCAAGCCCAAGGCAGACAAAATCCTAGCATGGAAGTGAGAGCTGGGCACACAATCCCCCTCTATGCCCAGGAGCTATTGACAAGTGTTTTCTGCTGGGAAAGGAAGGCCATTTTCCTTTTAAGAGTGTAGATCTGGGAAGTTGACATCTCTCCAGTTGAAGAGCACACACCCAAGGATATCTGGGCACTACACTTTGGTCTTAAAGAAACAGTTTGTTGTTGTTTTCAGAAGACACAAAGTTACGTGGGTAGGAAAGTGGGGGAATGAGTTGAGAAATAGTTGGGGGGGATAAATATGATCAAAACACATAGTATCAAACTCTCAAAAAACTAATAAAAAACAATTAAAGAAAAATCAATAACACTTTCTCCAGTGTTGTTAGATTATTTGTTTCAACTAGACCTGTAGGTAATTACAGTTCAGAATGAATGGACTTCATCACTACAGGCTTTCATTAGACCTTGAGTCTCCCCACCCCCAACCCCAGGTAATCCAGTCTGATTCTTCTTCTCACGTTAAGTATTCTGTTATCACACTCTTGACATTTACTAGGCCTCCTCAGCTGTTACCATTAAACCCAGCACTTCTGGTGATAAGGTACTTGGTGTTTCAGAAGAAAGCTTGCTCTGTTTGTTTTTCTGTGCCTAATCTTTCTAAATCTAGAAGAAGAAACATAAGCCCTCAGGCAATCAGAGTTCATGTGCATTGTCAAAATTTCCATATTCCTGTAGGTGATTTCCCAGAGTATTTTCTACAGAAAGCTTTTCAACATGACCTCCTAGATTGCATAACTAATTACAAACACAGAAACAACTAGTCAAAGCTAGTCACTCTCCTCCAAATGCTGCATTCCAAAACTATAGAGTCACTTGGAAAGACACAAAGAGTTCAATTGTGAAAATCCTATACCACAGCTTTTTAGGGTGTGTCAGTAACATAATCATCAATGAATCAGTAACAAATGCTCAGGGCTGCTTTAGAAAAGAGTCAAAACAATGCATAGGGACAGAATGTCACCAATTTCATGAAAATATGTTAGAATTGGAAAGTGATCTCGCAGTTAACTTAGTTCAGCTATATTAAAGAGTACAAATAGAGTCCAGGGTAGAACTCAGTGCCAGAGCATGTGCTCAGCATAAAAAGGCCCTGGATTTAATCCCCAGAACCCAAACTACCAGCCAAACAAACAAAAGACCAGTTCCACAGGAAACTTTAACCAGACGGATGTCAAGATTAATACAAGTTAAAGAAAAACATACGAAATTCCCTGCTAGAGGACTATTCATGCCATTTAAATGTTACAGGATGAGTATAAGAAGCGCATGGAATACTGCTTGAGATAATGCATCCCAACTACATCAAGCCATGGTCCATACTCTTGTAGTAACATGTGGCCAATACTAGTGTACGTCAAACATACTTCAAGAAACATGAAACTAGTTGAATTTTCACATGTGAACAACTAGTAGGAAAGACTAACAATCATGTGTGAAAGGCCCCATAGTAGCAGAAGTAGGACTTTGGCAGTTCAAATACCACAGCTGTTTGTGAAGTATCTAGCCTTCTCTTCTGCACTTAGTTTCTCTGAATCCCTGGGGAGAAATGCCATTACAGACATAACCACAAAACTGTTTCCTAGCATTCTTCTTTACTCCTTCTTTAAAGAAAATTTACCTTCCTAGAGCAGTGATTGCAAACAGACAAGTGTGATGGTAAGGAACACCTTTGGGAAGGGATGCTGATGGGATTTCAAGGGTGAGCAGGGAATGTTTTGGAAACACATTATTTGTTACAGTACAATTGGAAAGACAAAGGTTTTAAATTGCCAAGAGAAAATGACACTGTTCACCTAAAGGGCATATTGACTTTAAAAGGATGGACATACCACTAACAACAAAAACATGCACAAAGGAAAAATAACTTAGCCTTACATAAGGCTGTCTGAAGGAAATTACATTTTATTCTACAAAGGACAGATGATAGCCAGCCAAGGCAAAGCAAGAGTAGTTGAAAGACGTTCCAGGAAAAGGTAGTAGTGAAATTTAAGGACCATAGCATGAGAGGCCATATCATGACTAATGAACGACAGCTTGTTCTGTGTGGTAGAAAGATGGGGGAGATAAAGACAGATAGGAGGGGAGAAAGTGAGACTGAACAGACACGAAGAGACCGAGAAAAGGGAGTGGAGTAGAAGCATATGCAAACAACACAGTGAAACCCTGCAGAGGGGCCACATCAATTTTAGTCTATACAACAAAATTGAACATTACTGTAATAGCAATAATAACGTACTAAAAGAATTAAACCAGGAATTTACAGAATAAGATATCACTGCAGAAAACATAGTCAGTGGAGAAAATCCACACTTCTTTGCAGGCAGAAGTTATTATGCTTAAAGTTTTCTATTAATTTCTGCTATCTTAACCATTGTGATCTATTCTGATTGCTGACTGATTAATCTGCAGTGTCTAAGGAGAGCTGCTGACAATCTAAATCACTTAGGAATTAAGACACAAGAGTCAGTTCCCCCAAATGGAACAGCGATTCATGAGAGTCACATAAATTCCTGATGTCAGTTGAGTGCATAACAGGTCACAAAGAATCTTCAACTTGTTATTTTGGTAAGAAAATCACGTCCTTGTTGATACTTTATTTTTAAAACATGTTGACGTTTGTAGTTCTCCAATTAGAGTGGGGGTTTCTGTATTCAACTTTATTCAATTTGTCGTACTTCATTGCTGTCCTGGAATTAGTTATTTACCAAGAAATTGAAGAATTTCTCCTCTTACTGTAAGGCATATGTGAAAGAAACTCATCATTACAACTTTTTGAATATCTGCAAACAACTATAATGTAACAACTCTAGTGACTCTCATGACAAATCCACCAGGATATTATTTACTATATGAGGAATTATGTCAGTGAAAGCACCCTATAATATTAGAGCCTGTTCCAGTTCATTTCCCTGGGACCTACATACATTCAATGCCCTAGAGTGATTTTTTTGGTTCCACAAATTGTCACACATTCTGTATAAAAATATAACTAGTAATTATAATGGGTAAAATGCAAATAGTTCCATACCCTCTATGTGGTAGACACAGTATGCATCACCTCATAAGTGTTCAAAATTCCTTACAATATTCTATTAGCAGACTGGAAATTTCCTCCAAGCTATCTAGCTTCCATAGTGGTAGAAGGTGGTATGCAGGCTGCTGGAGGAGAAAAGGCATTATAAACTACAATTCCAAGATGCTAGACAAGATGTGCCCACTTGTACTACAGTAACATTAAAGTTATGGGGGTAAACAACTATTCTCTGGTAGAGTTTCAGGTCTGCTTTACAGGAGGGAATTCATACACAGTACTGTAAAATCAGGCAAAAATACATTTGAAGAAGTCTTAGGCCCAAAAAGGAGCTTACAATTGTTTCTGTAGCTAAATTGACACGGCACTAAACTGCTTTCTAAATATCTATGGTCATATTCATACATTAATGCTGGCCTCAGCCTTTGTCAAGAAGCTTCTGTTTGCATTGGAAACAGTTAAGACATAGACTCAAAGCTCGTAAACCAATAATTGAATTCTTAACTCTAAACAGAACATTCATATCACCCCTCCAAGGCTCAGGGAACACCCCAAAGGAGAGAATAGAAAGAATGCAAGAGATGTAAAATGGGGAGAAAAGCTGAAAAATACACTTTTCTGAGCATGATATAGGCATTGCAATCATGAACTCATAGCTGTTAGGACTGCTTGTACTAGTTTTATACAAGACTAGAGCTGCCAGTAGTAAATCATGGGTATGGAACGAGTTCCAACCACACTATGATGTCCTACTGACCTTTGGGCGACTGATAGGTTCTGGGGGAGGGGCAATCATTATCTTCAGTTGTACACCTACTGGTGAGGTCACTGAGTTCCAAGGGGTGGTACCAAATCCATGGTCACACAGACAGGCTGATGAAACTCAGTGGATCATGAAAAAAAAGATGTGAATGTGAAAAAGGGACTTCAGGTGAGGGTTAAGTGGGAAAGATGGGGCGGGACTGATCAAAGAAGTCGAGGGCTAAGAGTAATCAGAACACATTATCTACAAATATGAAATTGTCAAAGAATAAGTTTAATATGTTATTTTAAATGGGAGGGAAAGGGAAGAGTCCAATGAGAGACGGAATATGGGAATGTACAGCTAAAATTAAGGGGCTATTTGAAGGTCATATGGAACTCTAATACAGTAGAGACTTCCAAAAATAGATACATATATAAAGGAGATCAAAATAAAACTCCCAAAACAATAGGGGAGACAGAGCCTCATTACCAAAATGAAGCCTCCAGTTCTGGAAAGGGTTGCATCTAATTGAATTGTTGGCCAAAGAGACCCTAACGGGAATACCCAAACAACCTAGGCTACAGCCAAGGTTAATGATTGCTCTCTACAAACTGATGGTCAGGCTCTATTGTGAAGACAACACCCATATAACTCAGAGTTATAACATGAAGAAATTGAACTGGGGCCTATCTAGAGCCTTCACCACTACTGACTAGTGCTCATGGTAGTGGCAGGTACTCTGCACACTACAGGTAAACACTAACCCAGCTACAAAACCTTTCATACACAATGATGACCTGCCTGCAAGATGTGCTAATGCAATAGTGGCATATAACCTGTAAGAGTAACTAACCAATAACTGATTATATTTAAGGCCCCACTCCATGAGATGAAACCTATCCCCAACACTGTTCAGACCACCAAGATCCTGAGACCAGAAAGGACAGGAACCTATCAGAAGACCAAAGACTACTGTTCTGCTAAAAGAATGTATCAAAAAAATCACTCCTAAAAACATTCTCTTATACCCATAGATCATTGTCTTGATAAGTCATCATCAGAGAAGCTTCCTCCTGCAGCAAATGAAAATAAATACAGAAACTCAGAGCTGTACAACGTGCAGAAAGTGAGAGACCATGGGACATTCAATCCTTAATGAGATGTGTCTATCAAATCACTCCCCTTGGAGCTCAGGGAACTCTGTGCAAGAGGAGTTGGAAAGACTGTAAGAGCCAGAGGGAAAGCCAGGACACTACCATTGCCTGGGGGACGAGCCTCCAACAGGGCAGGGCTCAAAGGGAATCCAGAGTCAGTGTGTACTACATACTAAGACTTTATCTGAGGGGGTTAGGGAAAAAGACACTCACACACTCTCTTGATGGCTTCCTTCAGACCTTTTCTTTATTCTTCTTTTGCATTCTCTATTCTTTATTCACCTGATGATTTCCTACTCTCATTCTGAGGTTTTCCTTCTAATTCCTTCTAAATATCTCATTCTGAGGTTTTCCTTCTAATACATTTTAACTCTATCTTTCTTCTTTCCCCTACATCTTATATACTCCAGCAAAATCTTTCAGGCAATTTAAAAATTACAGTGGGGTTACATTCTGTTAGTGTGACAATTCACAGAGGTCTAGTATTAATTTATTAAGGGGTGCAATGGGGATACAGACTCATTAATACAGAACCAGGAAGACACCACGGCTGATCCTGCTGGTCCAGCTGCTGCTGTCCTGTCCTTCTGCCCCGAGGGGGTATGGGGACCAACTATAAGCTGCTCCACACCACTTGACCTGGTCCTTGCCACCCAAGAGAAGAGTGGCTCTTCTCTCTCAACTCTTAAGGGGTCACTTGCACAGACAAATCCACGCCCTAGGACTTTTACCCCAAAGCCATTGCCTGAAAGGAACAAATTCCCAAAACGTTCTGTTTTTGAAGTGAATGATTACAATGAATACTAGTAAATAAGAGCATTTTTTTATATCCTTTACATGATTTAAGTTTCTACACATTACAGGTGAAAAACAAATTATCCCAAGAACCCATTTACACTCATACCCAAGCAACTTGTTATAGATTAACAGTGTGTAAGCCTTTTACTGGCAGGCTGCGTTTGCAGTTACAAGGAAGGGCCAATCATTTTATTACTAATCTTAATAGGTAATCTTATGAGGAATTTTAAGGAATCACAATCTAAACTTTTACATATGAAAAAGAATCAGTCAGCTCTACTTCAAATCTTTAAGGTACATACCCACTCATCAATACATTCTTTTTTGGTTTTTCAAGACAGGGTTTCTCTGTGTAGCTTTGTGCCTTTCCTGGAACTCACTCTGTAGCCCAGGCTGGCCTCTGCCTCCCGAATGCTGGGATTAAAGGCATGCGCCACCACTGCCCAGCAACGTAACTTTTTTTTTTAAGATTTATTATGTATACAGTATTCTGCCTGCATATGTCCCTGCAGGCCAGAAGAGGGCACCAGATCTCATTACAAGTGGTTGTGAGCCACCATGTGGTTTCTGGGAATTGAACTCGGGACCTCTAAGCCATCTCTCCAGCTCATCAACAGATTTTTATGTCAGGAGATTGAAGGCAGAAATGAGTATAAGGAATTCATCATCGCCTTTGGCCATCATCCAATCCTAGCAAGAAAGGCACATCAGCTAATGATAATTGGGTTGCTTTGTTCTTGTTCCCTGACCTTAATGAGTTTCTCATTCAACTATGTGGTTTTCTAAAATTTCAGACTGTCTTCTTGGGTTTTTCACCTCAAAGCTATTTGACAAAAACATCTTAGTCTAACTTTAAGTTATTTTCAAAATTTTATTTCAGCTATGCTGGACCCCAAAACCTGTGAACACATCTCCCAACATTGAAATTAAAAGAATTCTAGTCAGCCTGGCTCCTGGGACTCAATTGTTTTCCTTTATCATTAACCAGATTCGAAGTCTATATGGCTACTCAACAGAAACTCATGTGTTCTAGCTGTGTGACACTTCCTTGTTTTATTTTTTTATTAATCAAAACTCTCTATAAACTAACATTATTATCAATTAGATAGTACAGCTTAGGAAGAAATCATCTTCATAATAATCCACAGGTAAAAATGCCCAGTAGGACAAGATATTTCCATGAGATAAACACACTACATTGGAGGAACTCCCCACACCCATTCACGTCATACCAGATACCAGAGAAAGATGGGAGCAGCCAACATGTAAAGGTACAGTAGAAGCAAAAGACCTTCTGGATGGTTGGTGTCTGGGCCTTGCCTGTCCAATACTCACCCATCAGGGATTTGCCTTCTGGTGGCCTGACATCCTGAACTTCAATTGCCATCTGCTGCTCCTTGGATATGACTAATGGCAGGACAGGAAGGAAACAAGGCTTCTGTGGGGCGTTTACCCACCAACCCCACAGCTTCCCAGAGTTTTCTTGAGTGTGAGCTGCAGGAAATATTAGATAGAAGGATTTATTGTGGAGAATCTTGCGGAGATAAATAGATAAAAAAATAAAGGATAGCCTCGAGAGAGGCTGGAACTTATTCCAAAGGGCCCCGACTGTCTCTGCCCCAGGGTTTTTATAGAGACGCCAAGGAGTGGAGCAAATGACCTCCTCCCCCAGCACAGTCAAGTGCAGACCATCTCAGACACCTGCACTCAGGCCCATGGTCCTAATCATCCTCTATGCGGACCTGCTGGGTAAAGCCACGAGGAACCTGAGAACGGGCTCCCACAGGCTTCTAAACTCAAAAGGACTGACTCACATATGAACTCACAGATACTGAGGCAGCATGCACCTGGCCTGGACCAGTTTGTGCCTGATGGGGTCTTAATGCAGAGAGGGGACATGGACACAAGCTCTCGTCCTGTCCTTAACTGAGCAGTTATCTTCAATTGATAAAGCTTGGAAATGAAAAATTATTATTCTTTAATAGAGTCTCACTGGGGATACAAACCAACCTTTAAGGCAGGCCCATGCCCAGCAGTAGATGTTCAACACAAAACAAACTGAATAACATTTTAGAAGGTTCTTTGTCCCATTATCAGGGCATTTTTTTAAGATTATAGGTCACATGTACATATATTATGGTTTCTGGTTTGGGGTTTTTATGGGATTCCTGTGTGTGAGAACTTGTGTGCCTCTGATTCTTTATGTGTTTCTTGTGCTTTTACTTTGGTTCTTTTTCTTTTGTTTGGTTGTTTATTTTCTCCTATTCTGGGCTGTTTTTTTAACTTATTTTATTTTGTTATTAATTTTCAGATGTCTCTTTTTTTCTAAGGAGAGACAGAAAGGGTAAGAGGAAACATCAAAATATATTGTATGAAAAAAAACATTTTCAAAAAAAGAATAAAAAACAATCCATAAGTCTAATACCGATAATTTCTCAGCTTGTTAGAGAAGACTTAGCCTTTTAGACATTAAGTAAATTGTTTATAGTCACACAGCTGTCACACTCACTGACTTTGTGATTGAAGTAAGCAATCTATTTACACAAGCCCTATGCTGTTTGACTTTCAAACCTACTTACCAAAAGGCAACATTGTATATGGTTTCCAGATGAAGAAAAGGAAGCTCAAAAAATTTACTCAGTTTCCCAATAGTTAGGTAACTAGAAAGAAGCAGAAGTGGTCTGGGCATATCTCTGTTACCACAATGCTTTTCTAGCAGACATAAAGACCTGGGTTCTATCTCCAGCCTCACATAAAACCAACCTTCAAGGTACAAGCCTGAAATTGCAACCTTTGGGAGGAAGATGGAAGAGGACCAGAAATTCTGGAGAACACAAATGAAAGAGAAGCATTCTAAAGCTCACAGCTCAAATATAAAGTTTCCTGCCTCCTAATGATACCAATGGAAAGCCAAAACGAGCCCTCCAGCTTAACATGCTTGCACAGCTGGGAAATACACCATCAGTCTCCTGGCCACATTTTGTGTACAAAAAATCTCTGACGTAAGCAATCTAAGGAGTTCAAAACTATTCTCTAATGTTCTCTCCCTCTGTCCTCTGAGGTGAAGTTGCTTTTCTCTATCTGCCCTGTTACCTGGGGAAAGCAGCATTTTTCAGTCTTCCCTGTTCTCTGAGAAAGACGCCTTCTATTCTCTAGCAACAATCTAGATTTATCTATTCCTTCAAAAAGGGACTAAAAATAAATGGATTGTAAAACTTTCTAATCAGTAACTTGTCTTTAGATTTATAGAGACCACAACATTCCATAACCTACAGATAACAGGAGCCCATACATCAGCAAAGCAAGCTACCTAACATTTGTAGCTATCATGGAATTTATGACTACCCTGGTGCCTGTCTATCTGATATACCTTCCTACAACTCCCCATATAATCCTTGTGGCTAGAAACCCAAACCAAGATTGCCTCTGTCGGTAATAACCACCATATTCTTTAGTTGGCTGGCTTTCCAAGTAAATCTTTCTCTTTGTCCCAACTCTTCCTTGAGTTGTTGACCTTTAGAAGTAGCCTAACTGATCACATAATCTATGTAGAACATCAACACATTGGAAAGGGGTTGGTGGTAAAGTTCTCTGTATAAGAAATTGGAATTGTGACAAGAACACTTCCTCCCTGCTGGATTGCTTTCATAATGCCAGAAAGTACTATGCAGAGAGGAAATTTTCTGCTCAGTCTCAAGTTTTTATAGGAGTCCACATCTTCATCATCTTTCCTGTCCAAGTTAGGGCTTCTACTGTGATAAAACACCATGACCAAAAGCCATTTGGGGAAGAAAGGTTTATTTCACTTTCAGCTTATAAGTCCACCACTGTAGCTGGAGAGCTCCTCTCCAGCTCCCACCAAGCCCCAGCAGTCCTGCAGCCCACTTATAAAATAAACACACAGACTCTCATATTATTTAAACTGTTTGGCCTAATGGCTCAGGCTTCTAGCTATCTAGTTCTTACATCTTTTTTTGTTTGTTTGTTTTTCGAGACAGGGTTTCTCTGTGTAGCTTTGTGCCTTTCCTGGAACTCACTTGGTAGTCCAGGCTGACCTTGAACTCACAGAGATCCACCTGGCTCTGCCTCCCGAGTGCTGGGATTAAAGGCGTGCACCACCACAGCCCGGCTAGTTCTTACATCTTAAGTTAACCCATTTCTATAAATCTATACCTTTCCACATGGTTCGTGGCTTACCAGTATCTTACATGTTGGTACTCATGGTGGCCGCTGGTAGCGTCTCCTCTCTCAGCCTTCCTGTTCCCAGAATTCTCCTCTCTGCTTGTCATGCCTATACTTCCTGACTGGCTTCTGGTCAAACAGTATTTTATTTATTAACCTATCAGAGCAACACATTTAACATACAGAACATTCCACAGCACTTCCCGTTTTCTTTTTTTCAAAAAGGAAGGTTTTAACTTTTACATAGTAAAAATACACATAGCAAAACAATTATCAAGAAAGAATTACAGTTACAATATCTAGTCTATTTATAATATCTAGTCTATTTGTATTTGGCAAAATTAAAGAAGATATCCTATCTATCTTACATTTGTGAGTCTAAGACTTCATATCTAACTTATAATTTCTAACTAAGGAATTATAACAATCTAGTCTTCAACTACATCAAAGACCTCAGAAGGACATAATATTATCTGAGAAATGGGAGAAGGATGCAAGCAACTTCCGGGAGTCTTGCAACAGTAGACAGTGACAGCTGGCAGCCTGGACAGTCATCTAAAGTTCCTTTGTAAAGTTGGGGCATCTGTCTTCAGCCCACAATCTAGAGTCTCTCGGTCATTTCTCTCTGTGTTCTGTAGAATGTCTGGCATTTTCCTCTGCAAAGCAGGAACCTGAAGGACTCTTTTACCAAGCAAAGTTCAGAGGTCACCTTCTTTTGGGTCCTGCATGTCCAGTCGATCAAGCAGTCCAGGCAAGAACAGTTTCTTGCCCAAATAGCTATTTTTGCCAAGAAGAAGATAAACTCCATATAGAGTGTCTTCGATGCCCATCCTCCTCTCTGAAGTAAATCAGTGCTGCCTGGAGCAGACATGTCTTATTGTCCAGAAAGTCTAAATTTTTAAAACATTTTAAATGCCATATTCTGTAGGTCTTTGAAGTGTTTGAAGATCACCTATCTAATTGAATTATATCTATGTATACCTAGAAGACTTAACTAACATGCTACAAGTTTGACTATCATAGAAGACTAATTATTAATCTGTGTTTCTTAATTATCCATTACAATCTAAATGAGTTACATAACCATAATACCTCAAACGAGAATAGAAATATATATACAGTATAACAAAATTAAATTTAAACTTGTATCAATAAACTAAAATCCATAGCAATGTAAAACATTTTAAACAAGTTGTTACTCTTTAAAAGTAGGTTCATTAGTCTACCTTTTCATCCTATCATATCTAAACTAACCCTTTTCTTCTTTAGAAAGAGATTGAATTTATAATCAATGTGTTTTAAATAAAAATACTGTTTTTTCTCTGTCCTACACCAGAGGGCTCTTCTGATTTGGGACACAAGAATCTCTTAACCTTTTCTTTTAGCAATATGCCTGGGTTTAGAAAAGGAGTGAGCCAATTCCATCGCCAAAGCCAGCTTGGTATATTTGGGAATTTGGGCGTAACTTCTCTTACTACTTCCTGCTGGATGGGGGCACTGTATCTTATGGAAACATAAAGAAAATTTTAGGCTTATGGGTTAGTCCGTGAGACTGTATTGTCTGAGCCAGTTGCCTTGAAACCATTCTGGATGTTGTATCATCTGGGCCATGGTGTCATCGGAGACCTTTCAGGGGGCCTTGGCTGGTCAAACCTGATGCATCTTAATCTGGAACAAATCCATAGCCTCTGGCTTTCTGTGGAAACAAAAGCAGAGCCTCCTTTCCAAAACAACATATCCTTAGATCCAAATTTTGAAGTCAAGGATATCTTTAAAATATGCATATTGGCTTAACTCAAAAAACTTAACAGCTTTTGCAATCAAATGTTTTTCTGCAGTTAAGAATCCCAAAGACAACACAATCCAGATTCTCTGTGTAATATCCATCCTTACGTGGCTTATTTTTTATACTACCTTTACTGTCTCTTTACAGACTTTATTTTTAAAAACTATTTTTTATATAACTGTATATATTCCTTTTTCTCTCTCTTCCAAGCCTAAGTACATTTTTACACACATTGTAAAGGATTTAAAGTCTTGTTACAACTGAATCAGTCTTATTGTGAATCTATTGTTTTAAACTGCAGCATTTCTAAGACTGAAACAGCAGCTGTGGCTGAGGCTCCACCCCCATCAGCTTCCCAACATGGCGTGGTACAGTTTACCGCCAGCTCTGGGTCTGGAGCCATGTGTCCCATCAAGTATCAGAAGCAGTTCTACCAAAGCAGCGTGTAGCCCAGAAACCACTTTTTTTTGTACTAGCAAAGGCTAAATCCACCACACAGCAGTAGCAGTAGCAGCAGCAGCAGCAGCAGCAGCAGCAGCAGCGCAATGTGCGGCTTGGAGACACCTCCTTCCCGCCATACTGCAGGGCAAGCTCGCACACCATGAACCCGCCATAATAGCTCAAACCTGCAGGCTGCTGCTAACTTGAGAGAGCTAACTAGGAAGCTGTTTTTACCTCCATTTTACAATCTTGTTTCTCAGGTTTTAGGTGGAATCTCTTGCCAACCCATTGGGCACCATTTGCAGCTGGAGAGTTTTTTCTATGACGGCTTCTGGTGTGCAGTGAAACAGTAGCTGAAACAGTTATTCTTGAAAGAGTAACTAAGATGACGGAGTCTAACCTCTCAATGGTAGACTGGCATTTAATAAAAGAGTTGAAGCCACCCACAAGCTGAGAAGAAAGGGATGCAGAGAAGACTGGGATGCCAAGATGAAGCCACATACACAAGCCAAGAAGAATGGACAGCTGAATTAAAAAAAAACAAAAACATAAACAAAACAATTTCCAGAAATTAAAATCCTGAATCATGACAGGACACTAGTGGAATTCAGGTGTTTCTGGTACATGGACTGCTCTCACCAAATGTGAGGTCGAACTGGTGGCTTTGTGTACATCCTACTTCACAAATGAGTCTGTCAGATACGCTAAGCCTATAGGCTGAAGATGATGCCCCAACACTGTGGAGAAACCTCATGTGACTGTCCAGGCAGCTGGCTGTTTCGGTCCACTCAAAATTTTTTTGGAAGTTGCTTGCATGCACTTCCTGTTTTTATTTTTTTAGGTAATATTATTTCCTTCTTGGGTCTCTATGGGAGTTGAAGATAAGTTATAGTTATAGTTGAAGATTAGATAGTTATAGTTAAAGTTTAGATAGTTATAGTTTTCCTTGTTAAGAATTTCAGAAAAGAAACTCACTAAAGAGTAAGTGTATAACTTTGAAAGACATTATAAGATAGTTCCGTTAGTAATATAAGTCAGGAAAGAATGTCAATCAGGTACATTTTGGACGTACCAAAATAGGATAGATAATGGAATTATTCTCTCTGAATATGTCAAATGCAAATGGACTAGACATTGTTTAGGTATTTATTGCTTGTATATATTGCATATAGTCATTGTACTTTTTGTATATAGTTTTTCTTATATTAGTTATAATGTTTTTCCTTTTTTCTTTTTACTAAAATAGAAAGCGGGAAATATGGTGATATTTTATTTGTGCTGAAATGTGATTTTATTTGTATGTTAATAAATAAAGTTGTCTGGGTGTCAGAGCTAATAGCAAGCCATAGCATAAGCCAGGCATAGTGGTGCACGCCTTTAATCCAATCACATGGCAGGCAGAGTCTGTGTGTTCAAGGATACAGCCAGCATGGAGACACACGCCTTTAATCTCAATATCAACCATAGAGGCCAGGAGGTCTGCATAGACAGGCAGTGATGAGGAGGTCAGGTGATTGGGTTTACAACCAATGAGAAGGCAGAACAGAAAGTCAATATAAAGACAGACACACAGGAAGTAGGTCTCTTTCTCAGGGGAAGGATGGCAGCGGGTGGAATGAAGGCGGTTTTAGTCTCAGCTCTTAGCTACTGCTATGACCTCTTGGGCTTTTATCTCTGCATTTGACTCTGTGTTTCCTATTTAATAAGACCATTACATCTACACACCACTGAAGGAAAACAGGGCAGGAACTCAGGGCAGAAACTTAGAGACAGGATCTGAAGCAGAAGCCATGGAAAGATGGCTACATCCTGGTTTACCCTGCATGGCTTGCTCAGTCTGCTTATACCATCTAAGAACACCTACCCAGGGATGGCAGTGCCCATGGTGGGTAATGCCCTTCCACATGAAACACTAATCAAGAAAATACCCACAGACTTGCCTACAGACCAATCTTATGAAGGCATTTTCTCAGCTGAGTGGCCCTCTTCACAGATATGTCTAATGTTGGAAGGGACGTGAGGAGATGAAGAGGAAGATATGTTCAGAACACAGCACTGGGATCCATCTATGTGCTAACAGCTGAGGCCAGGGGAAAAGGACTGGTTAAGGAAATGAGCAGAGGACAAATTATCTATTTGCTCATCCACAATACTCTAAATAGTTGGCAGGGTAGTCCTGGAGGAAGCAGGAAGATCGATTACACTACAAATAATGTTTTGTGCTGGCTCTGCTGTTGATGGAAGCTAGGACTTGTACATATTAGGCAAGTGCTCTACCACAGGGGTTCTCATACACTGGCTGTCATCTTCTTTCTCAGTATTTCTTTGTCCTTGAGGACTCTAAAACGATAAAGTATTCCTCACTGAGAATCAGTTGGTATCACAGATTTTTGGTTAAGCTGATAGTAAGTAAAGCTAAGCCCCCATGTACCAAAGACATGGTGACATTGTTTCAGAGGTAGTGTTAATTTGTTTTTTAGGTGAAAGCCCTTTGCTGTCTCTAAAATACTGTATTGGGAGGTAAATATAACTATGGTCTAAAAAACTGATTCTTAAGTCAATTAAAACTGAAAAATGCTGGATGCTACATGAGAGTCAAAGACAGTATAACAAAGGCTGGGCCAGTGCCTCTGGCAAGAAGTTAAAGATCTGAATTCATTGAACATAGAATTATTGAATTTTTAAATTTTAAGTTAAGTTATTTGATATTAGATTCCTCTTCCCTGGAACAGTACCATCTAGAGGAACAGAGTTGCACAGAACCCATGTATATCTGTTAATCCAGACTCTTTCCTAATACTGTCAGCAAAATCCAGGGTGATTTAGAATCACCTGAGAGATTGGAGAAACACACCTCCCAGTATATCTGTGAAGGCACTTGCACATAGGACTGTCTAAGGTGAGGAGGAGCCTGAGAGAAAATATTTAGAAACACTGTAACTGAAAAAGGTCATCCTGTGTAGAATAATAAGCAGTAACACTCAACAGTAAGAAAATCATCTCCCAACTAGCTGGGCGGTAGTGGTGCACGCCTTTAATGCCAGCATTTGGAAGGCAGAGGCAAGCAGATCTCTGTGAGTTCAAGACCAGCCTGGTCTACAGAGTGAATTCCAGGACAGGCTCCAAAGCTACACAGAGAAACTCTGTCTAAAAAAAACCAAAAAAAGAAAGAAAGAAAAGAAAAGGAAAACCAACAAATTGAGAAAGACACCCAACATCCATCTCTGGCCTCCACACACATACATATACAGGTATACACTCAACACTCTGGCACACACATATATATGAATACACACACACACACACACACACACACACACACACACAAATAAATGTGCATATGACATGCTGACAACTGCAATGAGGTAATGGTATCATCCATCCTGTGTCAGGAGATGCAAAAAGGCAGCTCTCCTTTGCATAAAACATTGTCACTGCTCACTTATGGAGCTGCCATAGCATTGTGTGAAGCTAATAGTTGGAGACATAGGAACCTGGCTACAGCCTTACTGTTTTGATGACTTCATGATTAACATAAGTAATCTTGTACATTTTCTACGTGTGTTATGAGAAACAATTATAGATATATTTATACACATTCTGCGAAAAGCATAGAACAACCCAGCAACAGCATCATCACTGTTACACAGGATTCTTTTGACCAGAATCAACACAACCCGAGGTTCTTTATGGGACTTTAAATCTCTAGGCAGGAAATAATCACCTTCTGGTCTGGCAAGATTATAAAGCAGGTAACAGCACCTGCTGCCAAGCCTCATGACCTGAGTTCAATCCCTGGGACCCACATGGCAGAAGAACCAACTCCCACAGACTGCCTCTGATGCAAAGTAGTATGAAACAATGGAATAGGAATCCAGAGTTCAGAGTTGAGTTCAGGTACTTTCATTGATTAGAATTCAGACTGACTGTTTGTTCCAACACTGAAACCTTATTTTTTGTTTTGTTTTGGGTTTGGGTTTTTTTATAGGTGGTTTTTTTGTTTTGTTTTGTTTTACCTAGGAAAGACAGGAATTAGTTTGGAACACAGTAACCAAAAAGCTTTTGAAATCTGATATTTGTCTTCTTTTGAGTCTAAAAACATTTGCTAATATGAGTTTATGATACTCCTGTTTGCTGAATAACAATGTCGAATGATTTGTTATTTAGCCAATAAATCAATACTTATTAATGTACTTGTGTCTATTGAATTATTCTTGTCAGAGAACAGGATGAGTTAAATCAAATAATCTCTCTTTAATGAGATCTTTCTTGATGAAAATAATTAAGGGTGGATATTTCAGAGTGAGAGTTCAAACAAAATGAATCTTATAGTGATGCAGTCTAAAACTAACAGTGCCCTGATGGATTAAAAAAGAACAATGGTCTTGATAGAGAATTAGATGACCTGGATAAACCTTCAAATACAAAACATAAAAATACTAAAAAATAACCTTAAATTTCCACAGATACCTGCTTACTGACAAAACAATTCAAAGAATATTTAAGGTAAGCAATGATTGATGGTAAAATCTCTGAGAACTTCAATTGATTTGCTTCCAAGAGATTTGGATGTGATTGAGCTAACTCTCTCAGAATCATGGGGAAATTCAAGGGCTTTAAAGCCCAACAGAAGATCCCACATAGACTAGTGTAGCATGAATCTTAAAAGTCTTATTAATAAAATCAAACCCGGAGC